>JAOYRU010001757.1:17500-22500 GCA_026315105.1 Locusta migratoria | reverse complement strand
GTAACTATGACTCTCTTAAGGTAGCCAAATGCCTCGTCATCTAATTAGTGACGCGCATGAATGGATTAACGAGATTCCCGCTGTCCCTATCTACTATCTCGTGAAGAGTGTTACTGTCACCACTGGCGGTGTACCGCCGAGAGTGGTAAAACCAAGAGGGGAGTACCCCAGGCCAACGCTTCAAAGCACCGGCACTTGGTACAACGCACAGGCACTCAAATGTCCGATCTCCGAGCCTTCCCGTGGCACGAGATGTGAGTAACCGGGAAACCGGTGAAACCAATCGGAGAAGGGCGCCTCCCTAGAGCTTTGCTCCCGTACCTTAGCCAGGACCTTTATTCTCGGCGTGTGTAAAAGCATGCCAGAATCCAAGTCCTGGCGGGTAGAATCTGAGAGAAAAATTGGCGTATCGGTATTATGTGAACTTAGTAAGCACGATTTGCCCTTGATATGATTGCACACGGTGGACGCGGACCGCGCCCTGGGACGTGCGCAGGCTGCGGCCGAGCCGCGCGGGGTGCGAAGCCGCCAGAGATGGCGGCGACGCCCCCGCCGGCGGCCGGTACGCGCCGCGCGCCCCCGGCCTTGCGGTCCCCCGCGCCGACCCGGCTCCGGCCGGCCGGCTACGGCGGTCGCGAGGAGAAGCGCGGCAACCCGCGTGTTGCCCTGTCGCGACATATATAGGGGCAGTGGTGCGCGCAGCTGAGGAACCCGCGCCTATGACGAAAGTCGAAAGCGCGGGGGGTGTGGTGGCGGCTAAGACCATATACCGAGAGACAATTATGACCCAGTCCCCCGACCTCGCCCAAGGGCGAGGTTCCGGTAGCTGGCGTCTATGGTCGGTATGAACAACTCGCCGACGGATTCGGAGCAAACTCTCGAACCATGAGCAAGCGCTATGAGGTGTCGGGTCCCACGTAGGCCTAGTATCCAAGCTTGCAAATGGCAGGTACAGGTGGTGCGAGTGTGTGTGGCGGGTCTATGCCTGCCGCCTCACCCACCACGGCACTAAGGGTCGCAAAAACGACACCTACGCCTAAGTCAGAACACACTGACGTACCTGGGAGGTTAGCGATCACCCCCCTAGAGGGGTGCCTACAGTCGAGTGGCGAGAGAGGATTGCGGAGCGGCGTGCTACGGCAAACTGCGACGCGAGCCTCGTACGCTAGCGGCTGATAGGTAGTTGGAAGACGACTGCGAAGTGCCTACCGAGAGGTAGATGCGACGCGGACGGCGACCGACGTCGCTACGGGAGGATGCTCCCGCCGCGGGGATCAGAGCTGGTACAGCACTGAACGGGTGTGGCAATCCCGCGGAGACCCCCGCCCGCTGTCGGTACTCGCTGCCGACATGCGCCCGTAATCCCAAAGGCACGATCAAAGACCCAAGTTATGCGAGCGGGGGTAGAAGACTGCCTGAGGGACCGGGGTCTTGGCTTAACCGCCTGGGCAAGAGAAGGAAAAATCTCTATAATAATCCCTCACTCCAAGGTTAGTTTGGCGACCTGGGGATGCAAGGCCGTTGAGTTGAGAACGGTCGCGAGCCTAACACCCTCAGCGGGTCAGCCGCCCCGTCTGTTGTAATAAGGCTTACCCAGGAGAGCGGGGCAACTCCTGGATGGACCGACTTTCCCTAGCTACTCGTGGGCACTGGATCCAGTCGAAAATAATTGCCGTGATGACTTAGGTGGGTCACCACAAAGGGCAGAACACCTCTCTTCGGGAGAGACCGAAGCCGAAAGGCCTACAGTCTCACACCAAGATGGTCACAGCGCGTCTCTCTTGCCGGACCGGCCGAAACACGACCGGGATGCAAAGAGATGTGCAGAGCGCCTCCTGTCACAAACTCTCCTCGAGATGAGTAGTGACAGTGAAGGCGCAAAACAGCGCCAAGCAAGGCGAAAGCGGATAAAACACAACAAACATGTTGTAACGCTTGCAAAGCGCATGAAGGCCCTAAATCCATGTGGCCTCATGCTGCCCCCACGGGTCCCGGGGAAGCACAAGGCTCTGCCGAAGGCTGCTCGGGAACCGAAGTGTCAGGGAACGGTCACTGTTGAGAAACAAACCGGGCCCTCAGTAGAGTTGACTCCTGGACCGGTGTCAGGCGAAAGCCAAGTACCCGCAGGAGCCAACCCAGATGAGACTCTGCCGGAGGGAAGACCCGGAGCCGAAAGGCAAAGGATGTCACCCAAAGGCACCTTAGCGAAAGAGGGAGCGGTAGACGAGCGGCGCAAGCCAAACGACCCAGCGGACTCGGACGCTAAGGCAGAGCCAGACTCCCATGCGAGGACCTCGACCGAAAGGCCGAGGACACCGCCGCCTGCGGAGAAGGCGAAGGCGACGGCGAAGGCCGCCCCGCGAAAGCGAGACGACCCTGCCGAAACCTTAGCCCTGGCTAAGTCTCGCCCCGAGAAGTCTAAGGCCGAACGGCCGAAGACGACTCGCGGGAAAGGGGAGACCACGCCGGACACGGGAACCACGCACACGCGCGGCTACCGGACCGATAACGAGGTCCCCGTACAGCCTCGCCGGAAGAGGAAAGCTAAAGCTCAAAAGCCGCAGTCGTACTCCGACGGAGAAGCGAAGGCACCGCAAAGCGGGGCCGACGCTCCGCCTCTAGGTCGCCACCCGGACCGAGTGCGGGAAACAGAGCGCGAGCCCTGTGACCCAAGCGAGGACGGAGAATGGCAACTAGTCGCCCGGAGGGGCCGAAAGGACAAGAAGCGCCGGGAGAGAGTTGTGCGGAGAATTCCAAGCAGCTCCTCTAGCGACGCTGAGTCCTACGTGTCTGCATCCCCCGTCTCGACCCCTGCGCCCAAGGCAAAGGGGAAGAGGAAGAGGATCAGGCGCCGGAAACCGTCACAGTCCGAAGCGGCGAAGGTAGCCAAGCAAGGCGGCCCAGTCGCTAAGGACACCGCCCCGACTAATGGAGAGGTGCAAACCATCCACCAGCTGGCGGGCAAACTTGTGGCCATCTTGAAGGTTGTAGAGAGGGCGGCGGCTCCGGGTGCACTGGAGTCAAAGACCAATCTGCAAGCCTTTAAGGAGGAGCTGCAGGGGAACCTGTCCGAGTGGGTGCTGACGCAGGCTAGCCTCGTCGGCAGAATAGAACACCTCATGGAGGAGTTGGCGAGGAAGGAGGCGGCACCAGTGGTACCGCCGATGTCTTTCGCCCAGGCAGTAGTCGCTCCTCCTAAGATTACCCCGGGACGGCAGACCATGATTTCGACGGCCCAGACTGAGAAGAGGCAGCTCTTCATCAAGTCGAAAGCCGAAGAAACGGGAGCGCAACTCAGAAAGAGATTCACCACCCTGGTGAAACCAGATAAAGATGGAGTGCGAATAGCCCAAGTCCGGACAGCTGGACAAACGCTTGTAGTGGAGGTAGCGTCCGAAGCGGACCGCCAGAAGCTACTAAAGAATAAAAGCCTGACGACCGCATTAAAATGCGAAATGCCACACCGGCGCAAGCCGGAGGTCGTGATCTACAACGTGCCTACGGCATACGATCACGAAACCGTGGCCAAACTGGTAAAGGCTCAGAACGACCTGGGGGGACTCTCTGATGCTGAGTTTAGGGCGCAATTTCTGCCTAAGTTCCGGACGGGACCAAGGGGCCGGCAGAGATCACACCTAGTGGTCGAAGTCAGCCCAGAAATGAGAGTGGCAATTCTCCGCCAGCGACGGCTGTACATGGGCTTCGAGTCCATGCCAGTCGACGACTACCTGGCGGTGATCCAATGCACACGATGCATGGACCTAGGTCACACGCAGAAGGCCTGCAAGCAGGCACCTGACAGGATTACCTGTGGGCACTGCGGTGCAGACGGCCATAAAAAGAAGGAGTGCGGAAGGAAGGGGGAACCAGCGGTCTGTATACCGTGCCGAAAGCGGGGGAAACCCTGCTCGAAGCCGGGAAAGGACTGTGAGTTCTATAAGATGCTGCTGGAACGCCGGATTAGGGGCACCGACTACGGGACCCCGAACAGGCGCACCAGTGGCCCGACCCCGACACCACGCACAGCAGCAGACGTTTCCGACTCTGAGTCAGAACGGAATACGAGACTTGGAGCCAGGAAAGAATCTCGCCAGCTGCAGACAGCGATGCACAGGGGAACACCTAAAACGGCTTCTCCTTCACTGTAATCGCGCAGCTAAACTGTCAGAACAACTCTTTTGTCATGCAAGAGATAAGGCGAGTTGCAGAAGAGGACTCTGTAGACATACTCTGTCTACAAGAGCCGTATACTAAAGAAGGCAAAATTCTAAACTTGCCAAGTACAGCCCAAGTCGTGGCGACAGGAGTGCCAGCTAAAGCGGCGATCGTCGTGCTAAATAGAGCCTATAGAGTGATCAGCGTCCCACATCTGTGTGACACACACACGCAGCTGGTCGAAGTGCTGACCCAACAGGGCAGCTTCTTCATAATAAACGCGTACTTTCAATACGCTGATAGAATCGAACCATACATGAACTGGTTTCGAGAGGCGGTCGGGTTCACCCGCGGAGCAAAGCTCATATGCACGATGGACGCCAATGCACGATCTCGCCTGTGGCACAGTGTGATAGTACCCGGCGAAGCGCGGCGCGCTGTCCGGAGGGGCGAACAGCTTGTTGAAATGTTTCAAGAGCTGCAGCTCGAAATACTTAACCGACCTGGCTTTCCACCAACATATGAGGGGCGCCGAGGCGCCTCCTCAAACATTGATGTGACACTACAAAGTGCACATGAAGGCCTAAGAGCTGCAGACTGGAAAGTCAGCCGGAAAGTACACAGTGATCACAACCTAATCACCTTCACTGTAGCCATACAGGGCGAGACTCCTGAAGACGACGACCACGACGAGGGCTTAGTAAGATACACCTGGAGGAAAGCTAACTGGGAAAGGCTCAGACAAGTTCTCGTGGTTCCCGACTGGCCGGAGGGCGCGAATGACGTCGACAGGGCAGCTGAGAACCTAACGCAGGCCTTACTAACAGCCGTGGACACAGCTGTGC
>JAOYRU010001757.1:0-12500 GCA_026315105.1 Locusta migratoria | reverse complement strand
AACGTTTTTCCTGCCCCTGTACCCCTCTTCGTTTCGTGCCTAATGACCTTCGTGGACCGACCGCTTCACCTGTGCCACAGGAATGTGACGTAGTCCTGTGCACACGGCACTCGTCCGACACCGTGCAAAGCAGCAGTAACGACCACACACGCCGCAGCGTACTTGTTGCCCCTTTCCCGGAGCTCCCCAACAGACCAGCAGGGGCGCGCCATGAGGTACCTCTCCACGTTCGACCTGGAAGCGTGTGCGTTGGTGCTACGATTCGTCGGTTCTCGTGGCGGCGCCGTGACAACGGATGCTGCAGACTACTGTACGCCTTTCTGCACACGTGCCACGGTGGTCGGATGCAAATGGCGACCTGCCTGCCGTCTGGTAGTCACTGCCTGCACACTGCAGGCAGGCATTCATTAATGATATTAGTATCACGTTTGGAAACTGTTTTCCTCTAAAAGTACCGCGACTGAAACAGACGTCTATAAGGACGCCTTGGATTACACAGGGACTACAGATGTCATGTAAGACAACAAGGGGTATGTATCTATCAGCCTAGAGTAGCTGCAGTGACGATGGTCTACCTAAATATAAGGGATACTGTACAATATTACAAAAAGCTATTCAGGTATCTAAACAAATGCACTACGACAAGACGATAGCAACATCAGGCAACCACATAAATACAGTATGGGAAATAGTGAAAGAAGCGGCTGGTAGAACCGGAAGGGAACACGAGCAGGTACGGTTAGGGGTAGCTGAGACATTAGTAACCGGTGGGCATAGTGTGGCACATCTATTTCACACGTACTTTCTATCCGTTACTGATAGTATGCGCTTGATTATTGGACCCTAGCAGTTACAAATAGCTTCACACACATGGATATGTCGGTCACGCCACCGCACGGAGTTTCGTCCATAATGCGGTCCTGCAAAGCAAAGGCGTCCGGTGGATACGATGAAATAACGACACCGTTACGTAACGCGTGTTCCTGTGGACGTAGCACAATCCCAGGTTATTTGTGTATCCCGTCTGTTTTAACGGGAACGTTTCCTGATTGGCTAACAGCTGCAGACATTCGACCTCTCGTCACGAAGGGGGGTACAGAGATACCATCAAACTACAGACCCATTTCACTTTTGCCAGCATTCCCACACATTATAGGAAAGGTAATGTACAGGCGGCTTCTCACCCACTTCACCACAAATGGCATATTGTCTAGATCGCAGTTTGGATTTCTGAAAGGTTCCGATATTGAGGAGGCTGTTTACACCTTCGGTGCGAACGTACGTACCTCATTAGACGATACATTGCAAGCAGCAGGTATTGTCTGTGGGTTGTCAAAGGCATTTGATTGTGTTGCACCATAACATCCTTTTACGTACATTAGGATTCTATGGGGTCACGGGAAACGCCGCCAAATGGTTCGAGTCGTACCTCACCAACAGGAATCGAAGGGTGTCGGTGCAGGCGACTGGTGAATTGGGCCAACAGTCATCATCGGGTTGGGACGCAACTACATGTGGTGTCCCACAGGGACCCATCTGAGGGCCATTGCTTTTTCGTGTGCACGTTAATGATCTCCCATCGGTTACACTACCGGGGGCGGAGTTCGGTTTGTCTGCAGGCGATACACGTATTGCAATGACGAGTACGTCACGTATGGTGATCGAAACGTCTGCTAATGATAATTCCATGAACATCGCTACATGGTTTACATCCAACTCATCGTCATTACACTTTGCAACGACGCACCACCTGCGGTTCAGAACATGTAAGAGATTTCCCGACAGCGCATGCATTGAATATGACGCAGAGCGGATGCAGGCCGTTGACAGAATTAAATGCCTGGGACTACAGCTTGGTAATACATTTAGTTGGGAGGGGCACGCCACAGAACTGCCGAAACGACTCAACAACTCTGTATTTCCAATACGGGTGGTGTCGGACATACGAATACCAACGCGCGCATACTTTGCTTACTTTCATTCCTTGATGTCACATGGTATAATACTTGTGGGGTAACCCCTCACGCCGGTCACCCGTCTTCAGAGCCCACAAACGTGTACTACGTATTATTTGTGGCGTACATTCACGGACGTCTTGTAGAAGCCTCTTCAAAGAACTGGGTATATTAACTACCGCCTCTCAGTGTATTTATTCCTTAATGGCATTTGTCATAAATAATATATCCCTTTTCCCAACAAACAGCTCGGTTCACACATACAATACTAGAAACAACAATGGTCTACACAGGGCCTTAAAAGCACCTACTTCCGTTCACAAAGGGGTCCACTACTCAGGAACACACATTTCCCATACTTTACCATCAAGTACAAACACTTTAGCTACAAATACAGGTCAGTTGAAGAGGAACCTAAACGACCTTCTAGTGGCCACCCCCTTCTACTCCGTTAGTGACCTTCTACCTTGTACCGCGTGCCGCATGCACACATACTACATCAGTACTATTACACGATCACAAGACAACCCTAAAGGAACGACCTTAAACACCTATGTATCTGTATTTACATTGTCGGTATTATTTGTTATGCAACCTGTACATTTTGTTTCCTGACATGTCCCACATCCACGAGGATCCCCTCAATTTGGGTCTACGGAACAAATGATTAATCTCATCTGATCTGCAAACGTGTGTAACTGGTATAGTGTTGCAGCCTGGCTATGAACGTGTGCGATTGGCACATCTACGGAGGGAGGTGGTGTGGCGTTAGAGGCCATGGAAGAGCCCAATCAGTAACGTGCGGGGACACGCATTACACGCATTGCACTGCAGCGGTACGCCACCTCACGGTGGAGTGCTGTGCAGGCAGAACGTGACGCAACGGCTCGACGGGCAGGTACCTTTCGCGGTCGATCCACCGGCGGCTGGCGTTTGGCTGTACATGGGATGTTAATGATGTGGTACCCGCTCGCAGAGCAGTGGACGGCGGTTCGTCGACATGGGACTACGGGCCGTGTAGCACACAGTACGGTGCGGTCGGCGACGTGGCACACGTCGGATGGGAATGTTACGTACGTCTGGACGTCTGGACATGTACACGGGCGTCGCCTGCGGGATCTATGGCCGGTAAACGGCAATGTTGTGGAATACGTGTGTACACACGACCGGCGGGCTACACGACATGTCGCCATTCACTCTTACCCATCACCGATGCCATCCATTGTTGCGGTGATTCACCGCGGCTGCCACAGACATTACGGGCGGCGGGAGGATAGGGCAGACCCATTACTACACATTCATACGCGCCAATGTACGTGCTGGGTGGGGCCGTATTTGTACATGTACGGTACGCGCACGTCACATACACTTACCTGCATGTACGTGATTGCGGCCACCTCCGACACAATACCGTACGGCCCCCGTCTGCTACATGCTATCGCTATGTCGTACAACGCAAGGGTGTCCTCCGTCGTGCGCAACCGGTTGACAGTGCTGTTCGTAACGGTTCCCGTCTCGCACGTTCATCGACAACTGTCGCCCCATGCCGCAATGATGTCCAAATACCAGGCCTTCCCTGATAATGTCGGGGGCAGGACAACGTGTCGGTGCACGGGCCCGCTATTGTTCTGAACACCGACCACCGGTACCGGTACAGGGACAACGCGCACCGACATGGCTCGGCCCACGGTTCCAAAATGGCTGTCGACCGGCTCTTGGCGGACATCCTCCGTGCACATTACACCTCACGCGATACCTCCCGTAATGGGGTGTCCACGCACATGCTACCGTGGCATTTGCGCCCGTCTGCTCTACCGCTGTACCTTTCTCCCCACGATGGGACCCTTTTGTTCGCGGGCTCCCGGGGCATGCGCAACGGTTCGTGTTTACGATGCGCGGTACCCGGTCGGGCGTACAAACGACACATTGCATGTGCAGCGGGTGGAATACCCGTCACGGCCTGCGGATCGTGTATCTTTCCCGGTTACGGGGCACACGTGCGACGGCCTATCCGGTATCGGCAAATGTCACCATACTCTTTGTCCCGGGCGGTTAATGTTATTCGCATTATGCTGCTCGGTCCGGGGTCTGCTTTGATGCAGCTCTCCACCCTAGTCTCTGTCCTGAGCAGGCCTTTTCATCTCCTCATGGGAACGGCACCCCACATCCACGTGAATCGGCATACTATACGCGTCTCTCGGTCGCCCTCTGCGATTTGTACCCCCACACACCTCCCCCCCCCCGGTGCTACATGCACGATTCCTCGATGTCTGCGATCCCCTCTTTTGGCCACGGGTCTGTCCAGTACCTCTTCATTGGCTATGCGAGCTACCCACCTAAGCATTGGCATGCTTCTGTGGCACCACATCTCAAACGCCTCTAATCTCCCCCTGTCCGCACCGCCTGTCGTCCGCGTGTCACGTCCGTACAAGGCACCTCTCCGCTCAAATGCTTTCCGACAAGACCTCCTCATACGCACATTACTGTTCGGTGTTAGCACATTTCTCGTCTTCCCGGAATGCTTTCCCTCCCATCGCCATTCTGCATTTTATGTCCTCTGTACCGCGACCATCGCCCGTTATTTCCCTACCCACGTAACAAAACGCATCTACCGCCGACATTGTATCGTTCCCCACTCTACCTCCTTCGGCGTCGCCTCATCCTCGACGACCGCACGTCCATTACTTTTGTTTTGCTCTTGTCAATGTCCATTGTATACATTCCCCGCAACACACTGTCCACTCCATTCAACCGCTCTTCCAGGTCCTTTGCTGTCTCTGGCAGCATTACACTGCCATCGGCAACACGCAATGTTGTCCTGTCGCCCCCCTGAACGTTACTCCCTATCCCAGAGCCGTCCGTGCTTTCCTTCACCGCCTGCTCGATGTGCACACTGAACAGCATCGGGGATAGGCTAGCACCCTGCCTTACGCCCTTCCCCACTGATGCTTCCCTCCCATGCCCGTCGCGTCGTATAACCGCGGTCCGGCGTTTGTACACGTATTTCCCTCGGGCGGTTACCATACGAATCTTCACATGACCTCTACAACTGTGGTGTATGTACACAGGGCCGCAAGATGACGGTGTGCCTGTCTCGGACACGCGGTGCCGCGTGTGCAGTAACGCGCAACGGACCTTCCACATCACCGCGTCTATCCGCCGACGTACGGTGTGCACGGCGACATGTCACGACGGCTTCCGGTAGACCTCCTTGCCACCTAGTTACTACTATGTTTGCACCACTGGGCGGACACTCGTGAGGAGCCCGCCAACCTTTGCGGTACGTTTGTGTACCTTCTCGGCGGCATTTATGCGCACCTGTTTCCCTTTCGTACACGGACCTCCGCACCAATTGCATGTCTGTCTCGACATGTACGCCTTCCCGACGCAGGCGTGCCAACGTCGCAGGTCCGGCACCCTCCGCCCTCGAGTCGCTGGCGACGTCGGCCGTGAACCGGGTGCGGGCCACCCCCCCCGGCCGCGCCACGCGAGTGTCGCCCAACGCGATCGGGCGCGCCCCTGCGCTCCGGGGCGGCGCCTCCTCGTTCGCCCGTCGCAATTTGTCTCTACGTGGCGGCGTCACCGCCGTCCCCGCCATTAACCCGGCCGGCTCCTCGGCGCGGTGCCGCCATCTGCCGGCCGCACGACGGCCGCCCGCCTCCCGCCGTGCCCTCGCCGGCGCCACCTATCGGCGGTTCCGCGCACCCGTCGCCGGCAGCGCCACCTGTCGCGCCCTCGGCGCCGCACACGCTGGCGACGGCCGCGGGCCGCTCCTCCACGGCGCGTCGTCGCCCTGCACCACATCGACGGGCCGGCGGGAGGGCGGAACCGGGCTCCTGGTCTCACCCACTCGCGCGTCTGTCTGCGTTCCTTCTGTACGGACGTCCTCCGTTCGTGTACCCGTCCAATGGCCGGTGATGCACCTTGTCGTGCACGCGTATTGCCGACCTTGCGTCGTAATGCACATGTTACCTGTTCCTTTTTTGCGTGTGTGTCCGTGCCGCCGCACACACACACACACACACACACACCCCCCCCCCCCCCCCCCCCCCCCGCCCTCTTTGTATTTCTTGCCGCGCGCGCGCCGTTTCGGGTGCTCCCGTACGTGTGCCATTTGCCCGCCCGTCTCGCACTGCCGCCGGCCTCCGGCGTTCGGGTTGGCGCTCGCGGACACAAACGGTGGCGGCCGGTCCATTTGTCGCCGCGCGAACACACGCCCGCTCCTCCGGCCGCCGGCTCGCCGTCGCCGGCCCTCCTCCGCCGGGCGACCCCCGAAATTCGCGCCACGCGCGGGTGGACGGCGGGCCCTGGTCGCCCTCTCATTCCACTGTGGGCACCCCCCGGGACCGCGCCGTGACGCGTTCGCCGCCCTCCCCGACTTTCCCGCTGTCCCTATCCGCTCGGTTCGGTCGGGGGCGGCGGCGCGCGCCCCCGCCGGCCGCCGGCCGCTCGGACCGCCGCCACTCCGGCCCGGCCCGGCGCAGCGCCACCGGCCCCCGCGGGGCGCACGCGCCGCGCCGCCGGCCTGGGCGCCTCGGCCGGGCCGCGGCCGGCCGCTGCCCCGGCGCCCGGTGCCCGTCGGGCGGGCGGCCCCGGCGCGCGGCTGTGCCCCGCACGCGCGCACGTCGCGCCGCCCTCCGCAGGCCGGCGTCGGCTGGTGTGGGGGGCGGGGCGCGGCCGCGGGCGCCGCCCGGCGCGCTGCGACGCGACGTGACGTGACCCGGCCTGGCGTCGCGTCGCGTCACCTGCCCTGCCCTCCGCTAACGTAACCTAGCGTAGCGTCGCCTAACCTAACCTACCCTAACCTAACCTAACCTAACCTAACGTGACCTAACCTAACCCAACGTGACCTAACCTAACCCAACGTAGCCTAACCTAACCCAACCTCGCCTAACCTAACCTAACCTAACCTAACCTAACGCAACCCTAACCTACCGCGGCGTACCGCGACCGCGCGTAACCTCGCCACGTCAATCCTGGTCACGGCTACCCGTCCACGACAACGGTCCTGTGACGCTGGCACCCGTTTTGTGGAACGTGCACATGTCGTTCAGAGTTCTCGGCGGATGTACATCGGTTTCGGGGGTTCTCTGTACACGGTTTACACGGTTCTGCAAACTACGACACATCGCCACGACAATTGGTGTCCCTCGGGATACTCGTTTGCCTAATTGTACGGACATGGTTCCGACCGCAGTTCCCAATAGCTGGCAACGGGTTCTACAGGTAGGCCGGATGGCATTGTTCCGTGCGGATTATACCCTGTGGGGTAATTGCAATAATGGGGTGTCCATTGACAAGCTACCGTGGACTGTGCACCCGTTTCCTTCCAACAATTCGACCCGCTTTTGTTTCCCTCCCGAGCTCTTGGGGCATGTGCAATGGTTCTTGTCTCCGGTGGGCAGTACTCGCTCATTGAATGTGCGGCAAGTGTATGTGTCCCGGGTGAGGGGCACGAATGAGACGGCTACTCGGATACCCACCGTGGTGAACGCACGTTTGTTTCTTTTGTTTCGTGCTCTTCGGGCGGTTAGATGGCAATGTTCACATGCACTCTAGACGTGCAGTATATGTACACAGAGGCCCCCAAGGCAATGCGGATTTCCCGACGGCAATGGTGCCGGTGTACAGTGACGTGACGATGCATTCCACATTGCTTTGCGAGCTCTGTTTGCGCTGTTGGGCAAATAGTTCTGTCAGGCCAACTCCAAAACGACCCCGGTTTGTGGTCAATTGCTACCAGTTCGCCGGCGAGGATCGCCAGAGGTGTTTCGGTTTTGTGCGGAGAACCCCGGACCGTCACAGTGGCGTGTCAATGGATTCCCCATCATTGCATTCGCCGCACGACGTGTGGTGTGCACAGTCAAATGTCATTAGCATTGCCTGTACAGCTCTTTGGGAGCGACTTCCAACTGTGGTCGGAACTATGTGTGTAAACGACGGCAGCAACAAACACCACAAACGAGCAGGGAAAAACAGCAGGAACAACCGCAGTAGCGAAACCAACAAGAAACGAACAGAAACGACCATGAAGGAAAAACAAACGAACCGCAAACGGGCGGAGAAGGCGAAACAAACAACCACAACGGTCTGCGGGAATGTTCCGTATGTTTGTCGGCGAACTGTTGCAGAGCTATTTACGTTTTGCACACCGCACCTGTCGCGCATCCGTCTAGAACTCCGAAAGGACAAAGGAAAAGAAAGGGTTGCCAACTCCACGGGACCCACTGCAATGGGTTTGGCGTCGTTGCCCTATCGTTACCGGTTGCTCCCTGGGACGCAACACGCGATTCGTACGATTGCGTGCGACGGTCACCCGGTGGTGCACTTTCTTGCCAGAGTGCGTGGCGACCGGTACGGTGGGCCGGCGGGCGGGCGGCGACGCCGGCCGGCGGGCGGGGCCCGCGCGGCGGCGGTGGGGCGGGCGGCGCGGGCGCGCGCGCCGGCCGCGCGGCGCCGGCGCGCTGCCGCCGAGGCGGCGGCCTGGCGCGGCGCGCGGCGGGCGGGAGGGGCGCGCGGCGGCGCGCGGCCGGCGCGGCTCCCCGCGAGTGGGGGCGGCGGCGGGGCGCGCTGTGCGAAGCGCGGCGCGGCGGCTGCGGCCTGTGTGGGCTGCTCCGCCGCCCGGCGTTCGGCGGCCCGACTCCGGCTGCTGGCTCGGTGGCCCCGGCGGTTCTCGCCGGCGGCTTGTACCGCGGCCGGCGGCCGGTGACTCGGCCGCGCCCGCCCGCTTCTGCACGCCGCCTACGGGGCGGGGCCCCGGCCCCGCCCTTGTGGCGCCGGCGCCGGAGCTTCCGGCCGGCCTCGGCCGTCCGTGTTGCCTCCCGCCGGCAATGCCACGACAGCACGCTCCCGGGCCTCTGCCGGCAGCGGCAAGCTCAGTTGGGAGCACGGGTTTTCTGAACTCGTCTACTCGCCTGTCTCCGGGCGATTGCGCCTCTCTCGGACCCGACCACGTGCTTCGGCCGGCGCCGCGCGCCGCCGGGACCTGAGAGGGTTTCGAGGTGTATCGTGCAGGGGAGCCCCGCCTCCTCCTGGACTCTTCTTCCTGGTGCGAACTGCGTGTTCGCGCGGGCCGCCGGGATGCACTCCCGGCCAGGCCTCGCTGCTACGCTATGCAAGCAAGGCAGCTCCCTGGTTGATCCTGCCAGTAGTCATATGCTTGTCTCAAAGATTAAGCCATGCATGTCTCAGTACAAGCCGCATTAAGGTGAAACCGCGAATGGCTCATTAAATCAGTTATGGTTCCTTAGATCGTACCCACGTTACTTGGATAACTGTGGTAATTCTAGAGCTAATACATGCAAACAGAGTCCCGACCAGAGATGGAAGGGACGCTTTTATTAGATCAAAACCAATCGGTCGGCTCGTCCGGTCCGTTTGCCTTGGTGACTCTGAATAACTTTGGGCTGATCGCACGGTCTCCGTACCGGCGACGCATCTTTCAAATGTCTGCCTTATCAACTGTCGATGGTAGGTTCTGCGCCTACCATGGTTGTAACGGGTAACGGGGAATCAGGGTTCGATTCCGGAGAGGGAGCCTGAGAAACGGCTACCACATCCAAGGAAGGCAGCAGGCGCGCAAATTACCCACTCCCGGCACGGGGAGGTAGTGACGAAAAATAACGATACGGGACTCATCCGAGGCCCCGTAATCGGAATGAGTACACTTTAAATCCTTTAACGAGTATCTATTGGAGGGCAAGTCTGGTGCCAGCAGCCGCGGTAATTCCAGCTCCAATAGCGTATATTAAAGTTGTTGCGGTTAAAAAGCTCGTAGTTGGATTTGTGTCCCACGCTGTTGGTTCACCGCCCGTCGGTGTTTAACTGGCATGTATCGTGGGACGTCCTGCCGGTGGGGCGAGCCGAAGGCGCGCGGCCGCCTCGTGCGTGCCCGTGCGTCCCGAGGCGGACCCCGTTGAAATCCTACCGCGGTGCTCTTTACCGAGTGTCGAGGTGGGCCGGCACGTTTACTTTGAACAAATTAGAGTGCTTAAAGCAGGCAAGCCCGCCTGAATACTGTGTGCATGGAATAATGGAATAGGACCTCGGTTCTATTTTGTTGGTTTTCGGAACCCGAGGTAATGATTAATAGGGACAGGCGGGGGCATTCGTATTGCGACGTTAGAGGTGAAATTCTTGGATCGTCGCAAGACGAACAGAAGCGAAAGCATTTGCCAAGTATGTTTTCATTAATCAAGAACGAAAGTTAGAGGTTCGAAGGGCGATCAGATACCGCCCTAGTTCTAACCATAAACGATGCCAGCCAGCGATCCGCCGCAGTTCCTCCGATGACTCGGCGGGCAGCCTCCGGGAAACCAAAGCTTTTGGGTTCCGGGGGAAGTATGGTTGCAAAGCTGAAACTTAAAGGAATTGACGGAAGGGCACCACCAGGAGTGGAGCCTGCGGCTTAATTTGACTCAACACGGGAAACCTCACCAGGCCCGGACACCGGAAGGATTGACAGATTGATAGCTCTTTCTTGATTCGGTGGGTGGTGGTGCATGGCCGTTCTTAGTTGGTGGAGCGATTTGTCTGGTTAATTCCGATAACGAACGAGACTCTAGCCTGCTAACTAGTCGCGTGACATCCTTCGTGCTGTCAGCGATTACTTTTCTTCTTAGAGGGACAGGCGGCTTCTAGCCGCACGAGATTGAGCAATAACAGGTCTGTGATGCCCTTAGATGTTCTGGGCCGCACGCGCGCTACACTGAAGGAATCAGCGTGTCTTCCTAGGCCGAAAGGTCGGGGTAACCCGCTGAACCTCCTTCGTGCTAGGGATTGGGGCTTGCAATTGTTCCCCATGAACGAGGAATTCCCAGTAAGCGCGAGTCATAAGCTCGCGTTGATTACGTCCCTGCCCTTTGTACACACCGCCCGTCGCTACTACCGATTGAATGATTTAGTGAGGTCTTCGGACTGGTACGCGGCATCGACTCTGTCGTTGCCGATGCTACCGGAAAGATGACCAAACTTGATCATTTAGAGGAGTAAAAGTCGTAACAAGGTTTCCGTAGGTGAACCTGCGGAAGGATCATTACCGACTTGACTGCATGTCTTGCGATGTGCGTGTCTTGTCGCGCATACAGACACTGCGCCTCCTGGGCGCGCGCCGCGTGCGGGACCACGCGCACGTCTCAAAACTAACTGCTGAGCTGGTGTACGAGCGCTGAAGCTCCGGAGGCGGGAGGCCCGCGGCACCTGGCGCCCGGCGCCGGTTTTGAATGACTTTCGCCCGAGTGCCTCTCTGCTCCGGTGTGGAGCCGTACGACGAATGTGGAATGGAACAGGGGCCGTCAAACGCCCCGGTCCCGCCTATGAAAAACAGTTGCGCACGCAACGAACAGACAAACAAATTGTGAAAAAGATCACCCAGGACGGCGGATCACTCGGCTCGTGGGTCGATGAAGAACGCAGCAAATTGCGCGTCGACATGTGAACTGCAGGACACATGAACATCGACGTTTCGAACGCACATTGCGGTCCATGGATTCCGTTCCCGGGCCACGTCTGGCTGAGGGTCGGCTACGTATACTGAAGCCGGCAGGCGTTTCGGCGCCCGCCTCGCTTCGGAGACTTGGGAGCGTCGTGTCGGGGCGCGAGCCTCGGCGCGTCTCCTGAAATGCGCGTAGCGCGCCGCGCCCGTCGCCCGGTCGGTTCGCATACCGGTACTGTGTCTCGGTAGCGTGCACAGCCGACTGGTCGCACGTGGCGCAGCCTCTCAAACAACGACCTCAGAGCAGGCGAGACTACCCGCTGAATTTAAGCATATTACTAAGCGGAGGAAAAGAAACTAACAAGGATTCCCCCAGTAGCGGCGAGCGAACAGGGAAGAGTCCAGCACCGAACCCCGCAGGCTGCCGCCTGTCGTGGCATGTGGTGTTTGGGAGGGTCCACTACCCCGACGCCTCGCGCCGAGTCCAAGTCCAACTTGAATGAGGCCACGGCCCGTAGAGGGTGCCAGGCCCGTAGCGGCCGGTGCGAGCGTCGGCGGGACCTCTCCTTCGAGTCGGGTTGCTTGAGAGTGCAGCTCCAAGTGGGTGGTAAACTCCATCTGAGACTAAATATGACCACGAGACCGATAGCGAACAAGTACCGTGAGGGAAAGTTGAAAAGAACTTTGAAGAGAGAGTTCAAAAGTACGTGAAACCGTTCTGGGGTAAAACGTGAGAAGTCCGAAAGGTCGAACGGGTGAGATTCACGCCCATCCGGCCACTGGCCCCCGCCCTCGGCAGATGGGGCCGGCCGCCCGCGCGGAGCAATCCGCGGCGGGGTCGTGTCCGGTTGCCTTTCCACTCGCCGCGGGGTGGGGGCCGTTCCAGTGTGCGGTGGGCCGCACTTCTCCCCTAGTAGGACGTCGCGACCCGCTGGGTGCCGGCCTACGGCCCGGGTGCGCAGCCTGTCCTTCCGCGGGCCTCGGTTCGCGTCTGTTGGGCAGAGCCCCGGTGTCCCGGCTGGCTGCTCGGCGGTACATCTGGAGGAGTCGATTCGCCCTTCGGGGCGCCCGGGCTCCCGGCAAGCGCGCGCGGTTCTTCCCGGATGACGGAC
>JAOYRU010001756.1:0-48620 GCA_026315105.1 Locusta migratoria | reverse complement strand
ACTTCGTCTTCCATTTCTAGAATACTGCCTTGAAGTTCGTTTCCTTTGTGTAGGCCCTGATATATTCCTTCCACATTTCAGCTTTTCCCTCTTTGCTTAGTACTGGTTTTCCATCCGAGTTCTTGATAGTCACACAGCTGTTTTCCTTGTCTCTTATTTTACTGTAGGCGGTATCTATGTTTCCCCCTAATTACACATTCTATGGTTTTGCACTTATCCTCTAGCCACTCCTGCTTAGCCGGTCTGCAGTTTCTGTATATCTCGTTTTACAGACGTTTTTACTCCCTTTTGCTTGCTTCACTTGATAAAATTTTTTATAGTTTCTCCTCTCATCAATTAATTTCAGTACATCCTGTGTTATCCAGGGATTTCTATTAGACCCTTATCCTTCTTCCTACTTGGCCCTCTGCTGCATTCACTACCCTATCTCTCAGAGCTACCCATTCTTTTTCTAATGTATTACCTACTCCTGTTTCAGCCAATCCTTGCCTGATGCTCCCTCTGATTGTCGAGCGCGTAAAAGCCACGGACCAGGCTGAATTTTGCTCGTTTGTACTTGGAAATGTTGTCGCACTCGATTTAAGGATATTGCCTGTTTTGGCCAAATGTGACAGTGCAACAGCTTACACCCGTAATCGTGAATGTATTGACCGTCATCCATAGTGTAGGTTATGTTGACAGCTGTTTTGAGTTAGCGAAGCCAACAAATGTGCATGCGAAATAAGTCGTGGTGGTAAGCTGATCTGCAGTGTAGTACAGTGCCAACGTGTTCGCCACATTTATTTTGAAACGTTAATCACATTTCATTGTAAGAAATGTTCCAGATAATCACAGGGAAAAAAGAAGACAAACACGTTTCCATAGAGTATGTTTGGATGGATGCTTAGGGTTTAACGTCCCGTCGACAGCTTGGCCATTAGAGACGGAGCTAACGCTCGGAGTTTTTGGTTTAGGATGAGGAAGGAAATCGGCCATGCCCTTTGAAAGGAACCATCCCGGCATATGCCTGGAGCGATTTAGGGAAATCACGGAAAACCAAAATCTGGATGGCCGGAGGTGGATTTGAATCACCATCCTCCTGAATGCGAGTCCAGTGCGTTACCACTGCGCCACCTCGCTCGGTAGTATTTTTGGCATCCTCATGTAATATAAACTAAGAAAATTGCAATGACAGCTTATTGCTTAACTTTTACCCTGTTTTGTTTATTGTAGATGAACGACTACAATATGAGGGGCGAATTGCACAGCTCATGTTAAACTGAATTCAATAGTTTCAACAACTAATGCCGTTAGTAGCAGGACTGCAGGCAAATATTCTAACCACCATTACTGCAGCCTTGTGTTTATATATGGGACAGTCACGTGACATAAACTTCCAGCAACTAAACGTCCGAGCAGCCAAGTGCGTACTGCCGCGAGACAGACCCTACAGCAGGCCACTGCAGTCGCAAGCGTCACCAACGTTTTCGGTCTTCCAAACGGCGAGAAGAACCGTTCTCGAGTGGTACAGTGGCTCTCGCCTCAGGTGTATCGTGTAATGCAGCCTAAAGCCCAATTACCACTGTCCGTCACGTCAACGTCACGTCACGGAACCAACACGTCAAGTTGTATTCACACTGTCCGTCCGTGTCCGTCACGTCAATTCGTCCATCTCAATACGTGATGTTGAAAGTGAGGTTATGAGTGACGATCTGTTGTGTAGAAAGTCATAGTTTAATACTAGAAAGGGGAAACAACAACGCTAAATGTTATTAAAGGCCAAAGAAAACTTTACAGAGTATGTTTTTGGCCAACTTACTGGGCACTGAAACAACATTTCAAAACATCGACATCTATTTTCAAGCGAAAAAATAAACATAAGAAGACATCAAACCATACTTGTAGGAGCATAAATAGCACCTGTATACTTTAACCATTAGGATTTGCTCGCTGACATTGTTAATACCGCTGTAAATAACTGATTTTTTGTCTTTCATTAGAACTGACATTTTCATTTAAAGTGTTATTTAATGAAAAATACGTAATCAAATTACAATCTCATTCAAATTAACAGTTTGCTTCAGTCGTTTCTGTTACAATGTTACGTAACATAAACCATTTTTTGGTTTCAGATATCCGACGTCGATTTTAGGGGGACACTCAATTGTCAAAAATATTTAAGTCGTCATGAAACATTTGAGATTTATCCCTAAACGAGGTACAACAACACAAAGATGAATAAAACACATTTGCATATAAACAGGGCAATCGTCGACTGCAACATGTAATTCGCGTGACGGAAATAGGTTAACTTCCGATGTTAGCAGACGGCCGTTCCGTCAAAACATTCTTCTCGAGAAAGCTTGACGGACGTTGACGTGACGTGTCGGTCCGGTGACGAACAGTGTG
Source organism: Locusta migratoria (assembly GCA_026315105.1). NCBI lineage: Eukaryota > Metazoa > Arthropoda > Insecta > Orthoptera > Acrididae > Locusta > Locusta migratoria. The sequence continues at coordinate 46,232 of JAOYRU010001756.1, read as the reverse complement.
AATGCCGCCATTAGAAATACATTGCGGAATGTTCTGACGGACGGTGACGTGACGTGACGTGACGGACAGTGTGAATTGGCCTTAATATTACATATTTGTAGAAAACGACCATAAATTGTTGTGAGTGAGCAAGCAGCGATGACACATACAGTCTAGCTTGTCAAAATTACTTGGCCCTTTTCTACAAATATCCGATATTTAGGCTTTAGTATCATGGCCTCCACAAGGGCGGTGCTGGGTGGACCTATGGCTGCTGAAGGGGGCCCGAGCCCACACCAAAATGTTCATTTTTTTTGTTACTGAAATAAAAACAAACTAGAAAAAACATGTTGAATATTTTTCATCCAACCAAATTTTAGAAGATTCTACAGGCAATTGTAGTAGATATTTATGATAAACCGCTTATCTTAAACGATGACTTCGATTGATGCTCTTAGTTATTGCCATTGGTTGGTATTGTATGTTTGTATTAACTAAGGTGACCAACCGTACCGATTTATTCGGGACAGTCACTCATTTCTATGTGTCTGTCACGAATTTTTTCAGAAGTAATTCGGTACAGCTATTTGTCCTGGATTTAACAACTGTGTTCAGATTTATAAATTTATCTCACCTGTATCAGTTTGTTTTATTATTAGTTTCAATTACGATGGGGAAACTGTTTGACAATAGGTTCATTAGACTTAAGGTACTTATCACTGTCGAAACCGTTTCCATCTGTTTCCACTGAGCAAAAATCAAATGTTTGTAAAGCTTATGGGACTTAACTACGGGGTCATCAGTCCCTAAACTTACAAACTACTTATGAACTACTTACGAAATAGGACGGCACAAATATCCATGCCCGAGGGGGGATTCGAACCCCCGACCGTAGTGGCCGTGCGGACCGTGACTGAAGCGCCTCAGTCCCCTCGGCCACCGCGGCCGGCACCACTGAGCATACGCGTACAAACTATACCAGTGAGAAAATCAGTGAATGGACTGCTAACACCACTTTTCCAGGTCAAATATGGATTGATATTATTTCTCATTTTAGAGTGAATCATGTGCCATTCTCAAATGTGCTTAAAATAGTGCAGTTTCTTTTTTGCCTTTCCGGAAATAATGCTGTTACTGAAAGGGTATTTTCCCTACATGAATAACAGATGGGCAAGTGACGAAATACAGCTTGCCATAGAAACTGTGAAATCAATATTAGTAACTAGAGTAAATTATTATGAAACTTGTGTCGAATTTTTTTCACATGTTGTTGAAAAATATGGACTTGCTGAAGAAAATTCACTGCACATTTAAATTCAGTTGTTCTGGTCGCATTACTTAATCGTATAAAGTACTAATAAAATGTAAATTAATGTACTTTTTGTAACAACTTCAACTGATATTTTGTACAAATGTTTGTAAATCTATCTGCGTTGTTATTAGTCCTTAGCTCACAAACTACTTACATTAAGGTAAACTGACCTAAGGACAATACAAAAACCCATGATCGAGGGGGACTTGAACCGCCAACGGCGAACGGCCGGGCGCACCGCAGCACGGCGCCGCAGTGTGCATGGCTAATCCGGCGCGGCTGATATTTTGTAATTATTACTTTCACTAAATCTTCTTCTAATACAATGAAAAAATATATACAATAGAACCTCTCAAACTCGACACAATATGGACTTAAAGGTTGTCGAGTTTTGAGGTTGTCGAGTTTTAGGGAACTAAGATAAAAATAATTGGAGTTGAATAAAAACGCTTATTTAGAGTATTAAAATTGTACATTTATTGATTTATTATATACAATTATATATTTATATCAACAGTTATAACTAATAATCAAAAAATCAAAAATAATTTTGAGACAAAAGGCCTAGTAGAATCTGAAAATAGAGTGTTCATTACAATTATTACTGAAGTGGTTTATGCTGCTTATAAAAAGTCTATCACCGTTAGTTACGGGAAGTTTTCTGAACACTAGAAGAAAAGTGTAAAATAATAGTTACTGAAGTCGTTTGAAAAACTCTGTGATTGGAGACTACTTTTCTGTCTCCAAACGGGTCCAGATATAGGCGTTCACTTCTCCCTGTACACACGGAACCATTGGTAAAGGGTTTCGCCAATTTTTTCGAACTCTCCACTTCTCATTGTTTTTCGTTCCGCGATGGATTCTGTACACTGTCTTTTCAAACACCATGATTCAATTACAGATTTCTTTTTCTTCCAACCTATCACTGTAGACCTACCGATGTTCAAATCCAACGCTATTTTATTTACGCTTTCACCACGCTCAAGTCTTTTTAGGGCGCCAAACTTTGCTTCCATTGACACTGATACTTCTTTTCTATTCTTCTCCACCATATAGTCGCTCTATATTCCTGCACAAAACTCGTTTAAACAATTGGCAATCACTTTCGAACAAAGGCAACTGATCACAACTGTGTCTCGACAAACACTAAACTGAATGCCCAGTGACGACAATGTAGCGAGGGTAGTTTATGACCTGCCCGGGAATCCCAGGTCAACGTGCGGCCGCACGATAAGGAAAGTGGCCACAGAAATCGCCGAACGTGTGCAAGCAATAGCCCGCCCCAGCTGGGTAGCTAAAGGGTGCGTTGACGACCTTGGAAAACCCAGTAACCTAGTCTGAGTCTCTAGTGTTCTCCGGCGGCCTATGTACTGACGGAAAGCTTTACGTTACGGGCGGAGTAAATATATATATATATATATATATATATATATATATATATATATATATATACACCGCCCATAACGTAAAGCTTTCCATCAGTACATCACACATCATTAATTCACCAGCCCTGTCGAGTTTTACGGAATGTCGAGTTTTCGGGAATCGAGTTTGAGAGATTCTACTGTATATACAAATTACAAAATTTGTGTGTCCCAAATTTGAAACTAGAAAATATGGTCACCTTAGTAGTAACACTGCAGGGCCGGCGCAAGGCAGGTGCGAAACGTGCGGCCGCACGGGGCGGCACTTTCCGGGGGGCGGCAAATCTGCGTCGCCACCTTTTTTAATTTTTTTTAAGGACAAACTCAACATGCATGCCCATGAGCGGATTCGAATCCAAACCTCGGAGTGAGCGTCTTCGGGAACTGCGAATACCTGCCGGCCGCCCCTTTAGAACAAGGGGAGGGAGGAGGGCTGATTCCTTGCTCGCCACTGTGGCAGCGCCTTCGTGTGTGAGCCGTAGGCACGGAGAGGGGGAAGCAGTCTGGCGTACACGCCGCCGCCGGTATAGGGATGGCCAAGTTTTAGAAATATCGATATGTACAAAAATATCGATTTTATTGAAATAAGAATATCGATATTTCGATTGGTGAAATCTTTACATAGAATGCTAAATTAATAATATTAATATAAACCACAGAAATCATCAATATACAATTAAAAATTGACAAATGTTTTATAATTTTAAACATTAATCAATAAAAAAGCACATGTATAATCAGTAAAAGAAACACAATGTGAAAAAAATTAATTGAGCCAGTAGTCATCAGTAACAGACATTAGGAGAGCCCATTGCTTCATATGTTCAGCAGTTATTCTACTTCTGTTGTCTTGCACCACTAAATTGATCAGTGAAGCCACTCTTTCTGACGAAACAGAAGAGGCTTGGCATGTCAGGTACTTCTGCAAAATGTCTGATAAAATGGACGTAAAGTGTCGAGTGTCAGCCCAAAACTACAGAGGATCACTGTTACGCTCTAAATATGGTTGATCAAGATACTGCTTCAGCTCATTTGGTACAGAATCTTGGCTTGAAATTTGCTGTGAAACTGAACATTAGGTCAGCAGTTTTTCATGCCACGACCAAATGGAAGAGCTGCTCAGGAGTAAAGAGGTTGCCAGCACTGAACCGTCTCCTCTCCACGCATTCTATGCCTCCTTGTCACCTATCAACGCCCAACGGTAATTAAAGAAAAAGGATGGCTTTTAAAAATATCGCTTTCGATATTCAAAATTTAATATCGATATATCTGAAAATAAAATATCGACTATAAATATCGATGATTTTCCAAAAAATATCGATATTTTTTTGCCCATCCCTACGCCAGTATATTCTTATGTGTCGAGCGCTGCCAGCCTGTTAAAGCGCCATGCGTTTACTCACAACTAATTTTGCAGAAGACGAAATCTAATTTGGAAATTCGAATGCCATGTTCGATACTGCGGTTACATGTTAAGCCTGAAGCGATTTGCTAAGCCCTTCAATGGCAGTTGAGTGTGTTATTCTTCCCGCGTTATGGAAAAAAAAATTGTTAAACATTACTACAGTCAAACATGATCAACACTTACAATGACTAGAAGCATTCCGAATGGGTAAATACGCTGTGAGTAATTACAAGGTATAAAGACATTGATAGTAAGCCTGGCATAAGTTGGGTTTCGCCGTATTTTTGAAAATGTTTGCTATCCATTTCTGAGTGATAGTCGGATGTTTTAGTTTTTGAGCCCTGAAACATCTGTCTCTGCCTGCACAAACACAATTAAACTCTGACCAGCACTTTTGTGTGACAAAACTACTCACACACTATCACTTTGCCAATATTTTTTTACTGTATAATGCGTGTGAATGCACGTTTCGTCTAAGTAAACTACTGCTCGCTTTGATTCTGATGAAAACCTGAGATAGTACGGTCTTTCAGCAACAATGCCCTCTGCTCCGCACAAAACAAAACGTTAATTTTGACACCTTCTAAAACGAAAATCCATAGACAGAACATTGCTTCTACGGGTTTCCTTGCTATCTTTGAAGCTCATTTCTGTTTTACAAAATTTATGCAGTTTTCGCAGATTTCGTATTCCTTTCTGTTGTTCGTAATGCTATAAAAATTGCTGCCTGATATTACATTTATCCGTATCACCGGTCACATACTTATTGTGAGCTTCTTGCGTCTTCTTCTTCGGCGCTAGTTTAACCATAGCGTCGCTGTACCTCCTCACGTGACCTACAGTACTTCCTGGCACTGCCGCGTCACCAGGCGATAGGTATTGTTCATTGTTGCGTTCTCTACAACGAAAACTACAGAATTCGTTTCAGTACATGGCCGAGGTAGTCAAGATTGGTCAGATGTCATTGCAGTTCGTAATGGTGCGTCCGAAATTCTTGCAACTTGGTATGTAATAGGTAAGTGCTTTTCATATAACGTACAATTAGTATTGCACAGGCATGTTACTCATAAGTTAGAATTTTTCTCCTTCAAGAACTCAGAATAGGAAAATTTATTTTTCTTATGATCTGTTACTTCAAAAATTGGCAAGTCGGCAAATAAGCACGCGTCACCCCGATAGGTAGAATGAAAATAAAGCGCAGAAAAGTGACGTGAAACCGCGATGACTAATATGTTGCCCCTTATTCCATAATCAGAAACGAAAGAACTGACACATGGAAATTACGACAGATGTCGAGTGTCAGTTCTTTGAAATGAACAACCGCAGTGCAGTGAGTTAATATATTTCGACTAGCGTCAGTGGCCATCGATGCCTGGGTGTGTATTTATTGCATTATATGTTACTCCATCTCCTTATTCTTCCTCTCTCCATTGTCTTTCGCCCACTCTTTGACCGTTTCACCTGCGTCTGTAGCAAAATTCGGCCTGAAATGCAATTTCACGTGGCTCAATTCTCATGACTTCAACTCCTGAGCAGTGTATCCTACAGTAATATAAGATTTCACACACATTTGAACATTTTTGTAAATTCAAAAGGCTTATTAAAATAGACAGATTTCTTCACTCAGGTTTGACTCCATTCTTGAGCTGGTGCCCGCGACTAGGGTTGCCAGATCTCCGGGCGCCGCCCGGAGTGCCCGGGTTTGGAATGAATTCTCCGGGTCTACGGGACAATCACTCTCATCTCCGGGCTTCAATGTAACCTTCATCTTAACTTTTTTTTTTTTTTAACGGCTCTGTTTAAGTACTATGCTCATGTAGCGACGATCTACATCGAACTTAACGTAACTTAAACTAAGGACTAACACAACATCCATGCCCTAGGTGGGGGGGGCGGGGATTCGAACCTCTGGCGGGAGCAGCCTCGCGCCCCGTGGCAAGACGCCTCAGTGCGCTCGGCCATTCCCGGCCGGTTCCTCTCTAGTGATTGTCAATAACTTTATATAAATGTCAATTTCTTATTGCAACAAAACGCTACTTTTCTATTCTTCGTCTGAAAATTTTTCATTGTTGCGTCGGTAGTAATCGACTAGGACATTATTAAGCAAACACTGTTGCGGCAACGTGTCAAATGGCGACGTCTATTATTTGTGTTCGTTCGTTCATTGTTTGTTATCAGTTTACCGGCAATTTTTGGAATACTCGGATCGTGTGTGAACAGACAAGCTTACATTAACTCAGATTAGAGAGTAATGATAGTGAAATGAAGAGACGATATCTAAGTTCGTTCCGTGAAGAATGGCTGCAGGAAGACAATTATAAAGAGTGACTACAAAAAGTGGATACTGATGAGTGTATGTGTAAGTGGAGAACATGTAATATCTCATTTACTGTTAAGTACATCGGAGTGAAAGCTGTGAATAATCCTTTACCATCAGAAAGACACAAAAGAAGAATGAGTCGCTTCTTAAATTCTTGCCGAAACAGTTTTCTGCAGAAGACGACAAAGTCACTGCAACGGAATTAACTTTGACTTACCATGGTGTGAAACACCACCATTCGTACAATTCTCAAGATAGTGGTAATAAGCTATATCCTTATGTTTTTAGAGATTCCTCAGTGGCAGCGAAAGTAAGATGCGGCCGAACAAAAAGCGAGGCATTAGTAAAAAATGTGCTTCTGCCTTATGCTAAAGAGAAGCTACTAAGCGAATTAAAGCAAAATGTTCCGTTTTCATTAGGTTCAGACGCTTCAAACAAGGGCAATAATAACATTATCCGATAGTTGTAACATACTTCTCCAAAGATAAGGGAAAATGTAATGAACTTCTTGATTTCTATGAAGATGCCATCTCAAACAAACTAAAATCCATTTTATTGGAAAATGGTTTGACACTAAATAATGTAGTTTCGTATTCAGCGGACAATGCATCAGTTAATTTCGGGAAACACAATTGAAAGAAGAAAATGAAAACTTAATCAAAGCAATTGTTGTTGTCATATTTTACATAACTGTGCTAAGTTTGGATTCAAGCTTCTAAAATATGACGTAGAAACTCTAGTTCTTAACATATGTTCAGACTTTTCTACATCATCAAAAATTCGGAGGAACTAAAAACATTTTGCGAGTTTGCTCAGCATGATTACAGCGAAATACAGCGACACACTGTAGTGCATGGTTGTCTTTGGAGTCAGCTGTGGACCGTCTTGTGGCGAGTTTTAAAGATGTATCATGTAGCACGGGGTGAGGAAAAAACACATCCCCTAATTTAGAAGTTTATTGGTTCACAACAAGACGAAATAAACGAGTATTCGCTAACACTACCAGAGTGCTTTCTGTATTTTTCAAAAACAACTTTGCCTGTTTGTTGTAAAGCAATCAGACTTTTAGGAAAAGAGGACACACTTTGCACAGATGTTCACGAGATTATGTTGGAAGTGAAAAAACAAATAGAGGGTCGTAAGGAGGATACGTTTTATGGATTTGAAGTTAATATGTCTTTAGAAAAGAATATTGTAGTAAAAGAGTGCACACTTGTTTACGAAAGGTTATTAAACGATCTTGGTAAATGGTACAGCTTTAGTGGGAATGACAATGTGTATGAAGTTGTATCAGTGCTAGACTTATGTCAACCAAATCTATTTTCATTTAAAGACTTGGCCAAAGTGCGAAAGAAATTGAAATTAGTTTTGATGGAAACGAACTGTATCAGGAGTTTTCTGTTTTGAAGTCTGTAGTATCATATCTTGATAGGAAGGAAACTAATTGTTGTAAAGTGTGGAGCGAGATTTTTGAAAAAGCATATGCACCAAATTTGTTCAATATAATGCAGCACGAGTGGTTAGTATAATGAGTGCATTATGGTCGGATACTAGAAACAGAATATCCGTTGAACTTGTGAAAGCCGAGATATGTGTTCAGATGAATTTGAAAATGAGATGTGAAGATTTCTAAAACTTGGCTCTTAAAAACAAGACTCTTCTGAATGCAGCGATATCATCAGTAAAATATGAATAATAAGGTATGTGCCTATAACTGTAATATTTTACTACTGTTATTTTTATTTGTTTCGGTGTAGGTTCTATTAGTGGTAAACTAGTAATGGCGGCATTAGTAAGTGATTAGTGATCATATATAGTAATAGAAGTTAATTTTGCTGTGTTTGTAAAACTTGTGACCGTAATGATACACAAAGATCTGTTTGACGAAGTCAGGCCCAAATTAGTAAAATGTACAATCAGAAAAAAATCAACTGTTTGAGTGTCTTGTGGATGGCTATACTGCCCGCGGTGAACGAAGGCGGCAGAGTTCAGGCACGTCTTTGCTGACCAAATTTGTTCAGCTAATTAGTTTCGGTGATTGCACCATTTCAAAGCATAAAATATGGGGCAAATTACATTATATACAGTTTGGTAACTAAAGCTGTAAAAACATCTAATCTTATCCAATTGACTCAAATACCTAATAAAAATTAAGACACCGTTAAAACACACTGCACTGCACTACGCTAGAAATTACATGTTTTGTGCAGCTGGAGCTGAGAAAATGTATATAATGTAACTTGCCTCATATTTTACGCTTTGAAAATGGTTTAATCACCGAAACTAGTTAGCGGAACAAATTTGGACAGCAAAGTGTACAAATATGCATTTTTCAAAATTTATTGCTGCCGAGGATCGCCTCAACAAAATGTTTGAAGTATTTTTTAATTACACATTCGGCATGGTAGGTGGATACGTGAACGTAAATGGATCAATTTGTACTGTAAAAAGTAATGACAGGTTCTTAAGATACCATGTCATTGTCCAAATCTCCCGCAGTGCACTGTTAAATGTCGCGACAGTGAAGTAATTTTCGCGTAAGTACAACATAATAGAGAACGAAGCACCAGTCACTGGCCACTGCACTTTCCTGTCGAACCTGGCAACTGTGCTGCTAGCTGTCAGATGTTCAACTCTCGCCGTACGTAGTATACTGTAGCACTGTCGATCAATTCACTATAGAATTCGCGATCGTACTTCGGCGTATAATGTTTAACTGATATTACATTAGAACGTCGATTATCGGAACTAATTGGGGAACGTGGGTGTTCGGAAACTCGTTTATTCGAAGAATCAAACTGTACTGTTTCATTTGCCAATAAGTACTTTACGGTACATGTATTTAAAACAACAGGCATCTCTTTTAGTGCAGTAATAATCTCGTATTTATCTCTCATAGGAAGGACAGCACTATTATGTTTAATCATTGTATGCCCTCACGTTTACTTCTTTACGCGGCAGCAAGTGGTGGTAACAGGGAGGAGACGGTGACTGTGCCCCTCCTCTTCACATGGAGCCAGAGAGAAGCTCTTCTCGGTGGCGCACGATCCTTCACAGTGCGCGGAGCCACAAGCGGCAACTCTTGGAAGGCGCAGCTGTCGATGTGAGCAGCTTCGATGCTTCCGCCACGCCGACTGAAGTGTGCAGACTGCTGATCCACAGCTACTGGCGGCCTGGCCGTCAGGTGCGGCATGTCAAGGTGAAGGCCAGACCTAGCAATGTTCCACCGGGGGGATACTTGCTGGGAGGGAGGAGATGATTAGTTTTTTTTTCCTTTTAGAATTCACGTGTAATCCTGGTTGGGGGGGGGGGGGGAGTTGGTCGCAGTTGGGGGGGGGGGCTGAGCCATTGGCCAAGGGAGAGGGGGCCACGTCTGGTCTCCCGGCCTGCCTCGAGTTCAATCTGGCAACCCTAGTCAGCTGGTCGGCGACATGGCACCAGAAGATTCGGCGCAGACTTTGGCCCCAGTAGCAAGTAGGATGTTTTGCTATGTTGTTATGACAAGCAATTGTACGCTCTTCGAGGTGTGTAAAACGTGAATGTTTAATGTGTTAGCTGGGAGAGGAGAGATGCACCGACTGGCAGGGGCTGATATTTCGGGCGGGCACAGTGTTGCCAACTGGCGAGGTTAGGCGCTCGACACGTGAAGTAAAAGTTTGCGTGTTGTCGAAGTTTTGAAGGGAAAAGGGAAAGGCAAAATTTGGAGAGTTGCGATGTGTAGCAACGCTGTGGGCACTCTATCGGGGTTTTAACGTGTGTGTGAGGGTGAATTTGGAATGATGGGAGCCGCCAGGAGGCACGAAAGACGTAGCAAGTTGGAGGGATACTTTGCGAAAACATTGTACGTGTTTCGAGTTGTGACACACGTGAATTGCAAATTAGTAAGTTGTGTTTAGGGGGGACACGTAAGGAGAGACGGAAGGAAGCAGCAGGGGCTGATATTTCGGCTCGAGGGGTGAGCTTTGTCCCCCAGACACGGATAGTAAAGTTTCTCTGTTGTCGAAGTTTTGAAGTGAAAAGGAGAAGGCAGAATTGGAGAGTTGTGTACTGCAGCAACGCTGTGGGCCTTGTATTGGATTTTAATGCGTATGCGGGCATGAATTTGGAATGATGGGAGCCGGCACGAGACACGAAAAACAGTAGCAAGTAGGATGTTTTGCTATGTTGTTATGACAAGCAATTGTACGCTCTTCGAGGTGTGTAAAACGTGAATGTTTAATGTGTTAGCTGGGAGAGGAGAGATGCACCGACTGGCAGGGGCTGATATTTCGGGCGGGCACAGTGTTGCCAACTGGCGAGGTTAGGCGCTCGACACGTGAAGTAAAAGTTTGCGTGTTGTCGAAGTTTTGAAGGGAAAAGGGAAAGGCAAAATTTGGAGAGTTGCGATGTGTAGCAACGCTGTGGGCACTCTATCGGGGTTTTAACGTGTGTGTGAGGGTGAATTTGGAATGATGGGAGCCGCCAGGAGGCACGAAAGACGTAGCAAGTTGGAGGGATACTTTGCGAAAACATTGTACGTGTTTCGAGTTGTGACACACGTGAATTGCAAATTAGTAAGTTGTGTTTAGGGGGGACACGTAAGGAGAGACGGAAGGAAGCAGCAGGGGCTGATATTTCGGCTCGAGGGGTGAGCTTTGTCCCCCAGACACGGATAGTAAAGTTTCTCTGTTGTCGAAGTTTTGAAGTGAAAAGGAGAAGGCAGAATTGGAGAGTTGTGTACTGCAGCAACGCTGTGGGCCTTGTATTGGATTTTAATGCGTATGCGGGCATGAATTTGGAATGATGGGAGCCGGCACGAGACACGAAAAACAGTAGCAAGTAGGATGTTTTGCTATGTTGTTATGACAAGCAATTGTACGCTCTTCGAGGTGTGTAAAACGTGAATGTTTAATGTGTTAGCTGGGAGAGGAGAGATGCACCGACTGGCAGGGGCTGATATTTCGGGCGGGCACAGTGTTGCCAACTGGCGAGGTTAGGCGCTCGACACGTGAAGTAAAAGTTTGCGTGTTGTCGAAGTTTTGAAGGGAAAAGGGAAAGGCAAAATTTGGAGAGTTGCGATGTGTAGCAACGCTGTGGGCACTCTATCGGGGTTTTAACGTGTGTGTGAGGGTGAATTTGGAATGATGGGAGCCGCCAGGAGGCACGAAAGACGTAGCAAGTTGGAGGGATACTTTGCGAAAACATTGTACGTGTTTCGAGTTGTGACACACGTGAATTGCAAATTAGTAAGTTGTGTTTAGGGGGGACACGTAAGGAGAGACGGAAGGAAGCAGCAGGGGCTGATATTTCGGCTCGAGGGGTGAGCTTTGTCCCCCAGACACGGATAGTAAAGTTTCTCTGTTGTCGAAGTTTTGAAGTGAAAAGGAGAAGGCAGAATTGGAGAGTTGTGTACTGCAGCAACGCTGTGGGCCTTGTATTGGATTTTAATGCGTATGCGGGCATGAATTTGGAATGATGGGAGCCGGCACGAGACACGAAAAACAGTAGCAAGTAGGATGTTTTGCTATGTTGTTATGACAAGCAATTGTACGCTCTTCGAGGTGTGTAAAACGTGAATGTTTAATGTGTTAGCTGGGAGAGGAGAGATGCACCGACTGGCAGGGGCTGATATTTCGGGCGGGCACAGTGTTGCCAACTGGCGAGGTTAGGCGCTCGACACGTGAAGTAAAAGTTTGCGTGTTGTCGAAGTTTTGAAGGGAAAAGGGAAAGGCAAAATTTGGAGAGTTGCGATGTGTAGCAACGCTGTGGGCACTCTATCGGGGTTTTAACGTGTGTGTGAGGGTGAATTTGGAATGATGGGAGCCGCCAGGAGGCACGAAAGACGTAGCAAGTTGGAGGGATACTTTGCGAAAACATTGTACGTGTTTCGAGTTGTGACACACGTGAATTGCAAATTAGTAAGTTGTGTTTAGGGGGGACACGTAAGGAGAGACGGAAGGAAGCAGCAGGGGCTGATATTTCGGCTCGAGGGGTGAGCTTTGGGCCCCAGACACGGATAGTAAAGTTTCGCTTTTGTCGAAGTTTTGAAGTGAAAAGGAGAAGGCAGAATTGGAGAGTTGTGTACTGCAGCAACGCTGTGGGCCTTGTATTGGATTTTAATGCGTATGCGGGCATGAATTTGGAATGATGGGAGCCGGCACGAGACACGAAAAACAGTAGCAAGTAGGATGTTTTGCTATGTTGTTATGACAAGCAATTGTACGCTCTTCGAGGTGTGTAAAACGTGAATGTTTAATGTGTTAGCTGGGAGAGGAGAGATGCACCGACTGGCAGGGGCTGATATTTCGGGCGGGCACAGTGTTGCCAACTGGCGAGGTTAGGCGCTCGACACGTGAAGTAAAAGTTTGCGTGTTGTCGAAGTTTTGAAGGGAAAAGGGAAAGGCAAAATTTGGAGAGTTGCGATGTGTAGCAACGCTGTGGGCACTCTATCGGGGTTTTAACGTGTGTGTGAGGGTGAATTTGGAATGATGGGAGCCGCCAGGAGGCACGAAAGACGTAGCAAGTTGGAGGGATACTTTGCGAAAACATTGTACGTGTTTCGAGTTGTGACACACGTGAATTGCAAATTAGTAAGTTGTGTTTAGGGGGGACACGTAAGGAGAGACGGAAGGAAGCAGCAGGGGCTGATATTTCGGCTCGAGGGGTGAGCTTTGTCCCCCAGACACGGATAGTAAAGTTTCTCTGTTGTCGAAGTTTTGAAGTGAAAAGGAGAAGGCAGAATTGGAGAGTTGTGTACTGCAGCAACGCTGTGGGCCTTGTATTGGATTTTAATGCGTATGCGGGCATGAATTTGGAATGATGGGAGCCGGCACGAGACACGAAAAACAGTAGCAAGTAGGATGTTTTGCTATGTTGTTATGACAAGCAATTGTACGCTCTTCGAGGTGTGTAAAACGTGAATGTTTAATGTGTTAGCTGGGAGAGGAGAGATGCACCGACTGGCAGGGGCTGATATTTCGGGCGGGCACAGTGTTGCCAACTGGCGAGGTTAGGCGCTCGACACGTGAAGTAAAAGTTTGCGTGTTGTCGAAGTTTTGAAGGGAAAAGGGAAAGGCAAAATTTGGAGAGTTGCGATGTGTAGCAACGCTGTGGGCACTCTATCGGGGTTTTAACGTGTGTGTGAGGGTGAATTTGGAATGATGGGAGCCGCCAGGAGGCACGAAAGACGTAGCAAGTTGGAGGGATACTTTGCGAAAACATTGTACGTGTTTCGAGTTGTGACACACGTGAATTGCAAATTAGTAAGTTGTGTTTAGGGGGGACACGTAAGGAGAGACGGAAGGAAGCAGCAGGGGCTGATATTTCGGCTCGAGGGGTGAGCTTTGTCCCCCAGACACGGATAGTAAAGTTTCTCTGTTGTCGAAGTTTTGAAGTGAAAAGGAGAAGGCAGAATTGGAGAGTTGTGTACTGCAGCAACGCTGTGGGCCTTGTATTGGATTTTAATGCGTATGCGGGCATGAATTTGGAATGATGGGAGCCGGCACGAGACACGAAAAACAGTAGCAAGTAGGATGTTTTGCTATGTTGTTATGACAAGCAATTGTACGCTCTTCGAGGTGTGTAAAACGTGAATGTTTAATGTGTTAGCTGGGAGAGGAGAGATGCACCGACTGGCAGGGGCTGATATTTCGGGCGGGCACAGTGTTGCCAACTGGCGAGGTTAGGCGCTCGACACGTGAAGTAAAAGTTTGCGTGTTGTCGAAGTTTTGAAGGGAAAAGGGAAAGGCAAAATTTGGAGAGTTGCGATGTGTAGCAACGCTGTGGGCACTCTATCGGGGTTTTAACGTGTGTGTGAGGGTGAATTTGGAATGATGGGAGCCGCCAGGAGGCACGAAAGACGTAGCAAGTTGGAGGGATACTTTGCGAAAACATTGTACGTGTTTCGAGTTGTGACACACGTGAATTGCAAATTAGTAAGTTGTGTTTAGGGGGGACACGTAAGGAGAGACGGAAGGAAGCAGCAGGGGCTGATATTTCGGCTCGAGGGGTGAGCTTTGTCCCCCAGACACGGATAGTAAAGTTTCTCTGTTGTCGAAGTTTTGAAGTGAAAAGGAGAAGGCAGAATTGGAGAGTTGTGTACTGCAGCAACGCTGTGGGCCTTGTATTGGATTTTAATGCGTATGCGGGCATGAATTTGGAATGATGGGAGCCGGCACGAGACACGAAAAACAGTAGCAAGTAGGATGTTTTGCTATGTTGTTATGACAAGCAATTGTACGCTCTTCGAGGTGTGTAAAACGTGAATGTTTAATGTGTTAGCTGGGAGAGGAGAGATGCACCGACTGGCAGGGGCTGATATTTCGGGCGGGCACAGTGTTGCCAACTGGCGAGGTTAGGCGCTCGACACGTGAAGTAAAAGTTTGCGTGTTGTCGAAGTTTTGAAGGGAAAAGGGAAAGGCAAAATTTGGAGAGTTGCGATGTGTAGCAACGCTGTGGGCACTCTATCGGGGTTTTAACGTGTGTGTGAGGGTGAATTTGGAATGATGGGAGCCGCCAGGAGGCACGAAAGACGTAGCAAGTTGGAGGGATACTTTGCGAAAACATTGTACGTGTTTCGAGTTGTGACACACGTGAATTGCAAATTAGTAAGTTGTGTTTAGGGGGGACACGTAAGGAGAGACGGAAGGAAGCAGCAGGGGCTGATATTTCGGCTGTGTACGTGTATGTGTACGTGAGCAGGAATGTGGAATTGGGGCTGCCTATACCGCTCGCCGCGTGTAGTAATGTTTACACGTGCGGCTTTCTCGCAGGCGTTCCGTCCGCCGTACAACGTTATAAGCTGAGCGGAGTTGCTGTCAGCTCGTGCTCTGCGCACCATATTTTTACTTTGTAATACCTTGTCTTCTCGCGAACGTCGTCGTCGCCGCCGCACGCACGCAGAGTACACATGTGGGTATTCACGTGTATGTGCTTGGCATGGTCGCTTGAACTCCGCATTTGGGTTTTAAAGGCAAGGACGCTTAAACGCCTGTTGGTTTTTAAATCTAATGAAGGCGCTGGACAAGTCAGGTGCGCCCGGTGTTTGCTAGTGTGAATGGAAAATTAAATCATTACTGACGTGCTGGTCTATGCCTATGACTACCGCAATTACTGAAAACATATATCTGAAATTAACTGCCCGATACCAACATCCAGCTTCTTATATCACATTGTAAAAAAAAATAAAAAAAAGAAAAAACCTTAATAATAATAAAAATGAAATGAAATAAAAATATTTAACTAAATTAGAATTTGACACTGCTTTTGGTACGCGTCGTATGTGTTAGTTACGTATGCTGTCAATTTTTAAGTAAGACTTTTGTCTCCTCGCGAACAACGTCGTCGCCGCCGCACCCACGCAGATTACACGTGTATTTTCAAGGCATGGTCGCTTGAACCTATTTTGGGTTATTAATGCAGGGACGCTTAAACTCCTTTATTGTGTGTCACGATACAATAAAGATAAAAATGGCGCTCAACGAGTTGGACGACTTGGATGTGAAATTAACTGGCCGCTAGCAATATCAAACATCTTAAAACACGTAATAAAAATAAATATAAAAAAATTAAGTAAACAAAATATAATTTGACACAGCTTTTCGAATGCGTCGTATGTGTTAGTTACGTTTGCTATCATAATCAGTACACAGTTAGAGTAACAGGTGGCACTTACTTCCAAAGTATTTATACACTGTTATGAGGTGAATGCCATTTCTACTCATATTGCCAATTGTTTATATAATATGCGACGTAGATAAAACGCTCAATTAAAATTTATTTACAAGTATTTCTTACTCTTTTTCCAGTATACGTTTGATGTATATTTAGCAACGAGGGGGCGATAAATGCGTACGGGTGAACACAATTGTAACCTTCATTAAATTCCGTCTGTTACGACTTCAAACAGCGAAAACGTTAGATAGAAAACATAATGCAGAATGATAAACGGAGATGTATGAGCAGACAGCCTTCAATTACAACTCAACTACTGCACACACGGCGTAACTTTGGCGCATTGTAAGTCCTACACGGTTTATCTTGGGTTCTATAGTGGGTTTGGATTTGGGAAGGGGGTTGATGAATGAAAGTGTATTGACTGGTGGGGGGGTAGGTAAAGTGGTTGTGCAGTTGACTGGGGGGCGGTGGAGTGGTGGGGGTGGTACAGAGGTGGGGGTGGAAAACTGGTGGGGGTGGTAGACTGGTGGGGGTGCCAGAGAGATGTGGGTGGAAGACTGGTGGGGGTGGTAGACTGGTGGGGTGGTAGACTGGTGGGGGTGGTAGACTGGTGGGGGTGGAAGACTGGTGGGTGTGGTAGACTGGTGGGGGTGTTAGACTGGTGGGGGTGGAAAACTGGTGGGGGTGGTAAAGGGAGAGGGGGTGGTAGAGTAATGGAATGGTAGACTGGTGAAGGTGGTAGAGAGGTAGGGTCAGTAGAGGGGTGGGGTGGTAGATTGGTGGGGGATGTAAAACTGGTGGGTGTGATAGAGGGGTGGGGGTGAAAGACTGATATGGGTGGTAGAGGGTTGAGGGTGGTGGAGGGGTGGGGTGGTAAACTGATAGAGGTTGTAGTTTGGTGTGGGTGGTAGATTGGTGGGGGAAGTAGAGCGATGGGGTAATGAACAGATGGGGGTTGTAGATTGGTTAGGTGGTAGATTGGTGGGGGTGGTAGACTGGTATGGGTGGACAACAGATGGGGGAGGAAGAGGGGTGGGGCTGGTGGACTGATAGGGGTGGTAGCAGGGTGGGGATAGTAGAGGAGTGGGATCGAGGGGTTGGTAAACTGGTGGGGTTGTAGAGCATGGTAGAAGGGTTGTGGTGGTAGACTGGTGGGGGTGGTAGACTGGTGGAGTTGGTAGAGGGGTGGCGGTGGTAGAGGGGTGGGGGTGGTAGAGGGGGTGGTGGTAGAGGGGTGGGGCTAGAAGGGTGGGGGTTGAAGAGGGGTGGGATCGGAGAGGGGTGGGGGTGGAGGGGTTTAATCGGTGAGTGGTGGGGGTGGTAGAGGGGAGATGGTAGAGGGGTGGGGGTTGCAGAGGGGTGGGGTCAGAGAGGGGTGGGGGTAGAGGGGTGGGATCGGTGAGTGGTGGGGGTGGTACTGTGGAGGAGTGGTAGAGGGGTGGGGATAGAGGGGTGGGGGATAGAGGTGTGAAGGTGGTAGAAGGGTGGGGATGGTACAGAGGTGGGGGTGGTAGGGGGTGGGGTAGTAGAGGGGTGGGGTAGTAGAGAGGTGGGGTAGTAGAGATATAAGAGTGGTAAAGGGGTGAGGGTGGTAGAGAGGTGGGGGGTTGTAGAGGGGTGGGGGTGGTAGACGGTTAAGATTGGAGAGGGGTGGAGGTTAGAAGGGTGGGGAGTAGAGGGGTGGGGGTGGTAGAAGGGTGGGGGTGGTAGAGGTGTGGGGGTGATAGAGTAGTGGGGGTGGTAGAGGGGTGGGTGTGGTAGATGGGTCGGTGTGGTAGAGGGTCGGGTGTGGTAGAGAGGTGGGGTGGAAGAGGGGTGGTGGTGGTAAAGTGGTGGGGGGTAGTGAGGTGGGTGTGAGACTGTGGGTGGGGTGGTAGTGTGGTGGGGGTGGTTGAGTGGTGGGGGTGGTAGAGTGGTGGGGGTGGTAGAGTGGTGGGGGTGGCAGAGGGATGGGGGTGGTAAAGTGGTGGGGAGGTAGTGGGGTAAGTGTGAGGGGGTGGTGGGGGTGGTAGTTTGGTGAGGTGGTAGAGTAGTGGGGGTGGTAGAGTGATGGGGGTGGTAGAGTGATGGGGGTGGTAGAGGGGTGGGGGTGGTAGAGGGGTGGGGGTGGAAGAGGGTTGAAGGTGGGAGAGGGGTGGAGGTGGTAGAGGGGTGGGGATGGTAGAGTGGTGGGGGTGGTAGAGTGGTGGGGTGGTAGAGTGGTGGGGTGGTAGAGTGGTGGGGGTGGTGGAGGGATGGGGGTGCTGGAGGGATGGGGGTGGTGGAGGGATGGGGGTGGTGGAGGGATGGGGGTGGTGGAGGAATGGGGGTGGTGGAGGGATGGGGGTGGTGGAAGGATGGGGGTGGTAGTGGGGTTGGTGTGAGAAGGTGGTGGGGGTGGTTGAGGGGTGGGGGTGGTAGGGGGGTGGGGGTGGTAGGGAAGTGGGGGTGGTAGGGGGGTGGGGGTGGTAGAGGGGTGGGGGTGGTAGAGGGATGGGGTTGGTAGAGTGGTGGGGGTGGTAGAGTGGTGGGGGAGGTAGAAAGGTGGGTGTGAGAGGGTGGTGGGGGTGGTAGTGTGGGGGTGGTAGTGTGGTGGGAGTGGTAGAGGGGTTGGGTGGTAGAGGAGTTGGGTGGTAGAGTGGTGGAGGTGGTAAAAAGGTGGGTGTGAGGGGGTGGTGGGGTGGTAGTGTGGTGGGGTGGTGAAGTAGTGGGGGTGGTAGAGTGGTGGGTGGTAGAGGGTTGGGGATGGTAGAGTGGTGGGGGTGGTAGTGGTTTGTGGGTGGTAAAGGGTGGTGTGGGTGTTAGTGTGCTGGTAGAGTGGTGGGGGTGGTAGAGTGGTAGGGTGGTTATGGGGTGGGGGTGGTAGTGTGGTGGGTATGATAGAGTGTGCAAAACCGCTAACTTGTGCGAAACCACTGTCTTGTGCAAAACTGCTGAATTGTGTGAAACCACTGTCAAGTGCAATACCACTGTCTTGTGCAAAATCACTGTCTTGTGTGAAACCTCTGTCTTCGGCAAAACCACTGTGTTGTGTGAAACCACTGTCTCTTGCGAAAACAAAGTCTTGTGCAAAACCACTGTCTTGTGCGAAAGCACTGTCTTGTCAGAACCCACTGTTTTGTGCGATACCACTATCTAGTGTGCAACCACTGTCTTGTGCGAAATCACTGTCTTGTGCGAAATCACTGTATTGTGCGAAATCACTGTCTTGTGCGAATCCACTGTCTTGTGCGAAACCACTGTCTTGTGCGAAACCACTGTCTTGTGCGAAACCACTGCATTGTGCGAAACCACTGTCTTGTGCGAAACCACTGCATTGTGCGAAACCACTGTCTTGTGCGAAACCACTGCATTGTGCGAAACCACTGCATTGTGCAAAACCACTGTCGTGTGCGAAACCACTCTCTTGTGCGAAACCACTCTCTTGTGCGAAACCACTCTCTTGTGCGAAACCACTGTCTTGTGCGAAATCACTGTCTTGTCCGGACCCAATGTTTTGTGCAGAACCACTGTCTTGTGCGAAACCACTACCTTATGGGAAACCACTGCCTTGTGCGAAACCACTGTCTTGTGCAAAACCACTGCATTTTGCGAAACCACTGTCTTTTGCGAAACCACTGTCTTGTGCGAAACCACTGACTTGTGCGCAACCACTGTCTTGTCCGGACACAATGTTTTTTGAGGAACCAATGTCTTGTGCGAAACCACTACCTTATGCGAAACCACTGTCTTGTGTGAAACCACTGTCTTGTGCGAAACCACTGTCTTGTGCGAAACCACTGTCTTGTGCGAAACCACTGTCTTGTGCGAAACCACTGTCTGGTGCGTAACCACAGTCTTGTGCGAAACCACTGTCTTGTGCGAAACCACTGTCCAGTGCGAAACCACTGTCCAGTGCGAAACCACTCTCTTGTGCGAAACAACCGTCTTGTGCGGAACCACCGTCTTCTGCGGAACCACCGTCTTCTGCGGAACCACCGTCTTGTGCGGAACCACAGTCTTCTGTGAAACCACTGCCTTGTGCGAAACCACTGCCTTGTGTGAAACCACTGCCTTGTGCGAAACCACTGCCTTGTGCTAAACCACAGCCTTGTGCGAAACCACTCTCTTGTGCGAAACCACTGCCTTTTGTGAAACCACTGCCTTTTGCGAAACCACTGTCTTGTGCGAAACCACTGTCTTGTGCGAAACCACTGTCTTGTGCGAAACCACACTCTTGTGCGAAACCACACTCTTGTGCGAAACCACAATCTCGTGCGAAACCACACTCTCGTGCGAAACCACTGTCTTGTGCGAAAACACTGTCTTGTGCGAAACCACTGTCTTGTGCGAAACCACTGTCCTGTGCGAAACCACTGTCTTGTGCTGAACCACTGTCTTGTGCGAAACCACTGCCTTTTGCGAAATCACTGCCTTGTGCGAAACCACTGCCCTGTGCGAAACCACTGCCTTGTGCGAAACCACTGCCTTGTGCGAAACCACTGTCTTGTGCGAAACCACTGTCTTGTGTGAAACCACTGTCTTGTGCGAAACCACTGTCTTGTGCAAAACACTCTGTTGTGCGAAACCACTGCCTTGTGCGAAACCACTCTCTTGTGCGAATCCACTGCGTTTTGCGAAACCACGGTCTTGTCAACACCACTGTCTTGTGCGAAACCACTGTCTAGTGCGAAATCACTGTCTTCTGTGCAACCACTTTCTTGTGCGAAACCACTGTCTTGTGCGAAACCACTCTCTTGTGCGAAACCACTGCCTTGTGCGAACCCACTGTCTTGTGCGAAACCACTGTCTTGTGCAAAACCACTGTCTTGTGCGAAACCACTGTCTTGTGCGAAACCACTGTATTGTGCGAAACCACTGTCTTGTGCGAAACCACTGTCTTGTGCGAAACCACTGCTTTGTGCGAAACCACTGTCTTGTGCGAAACCACTGTCTTGTGCGACACCACTGTCTTGTGCGAAACCACTGTCTTGTGCGAAACCACTCTCTTGTGCGAAACCACTGCCTTGTGCGAAACCACTGCATTGTGCGAAACCACTGCATTGTGCAAAACCACTGTCGTGTGCGAAACCACTGTCTTGTGCGAAACCACTCTCTTGTGCGAAACCACTCTCTTGTGCGAAACCACTGTCTTGTGCGAAATCACTGTCTTGTCCGGACCCAATGTTTTGTGCAGAACCACTGTCTTGTGCGAAACCACTACCTTATGGGAAACCACTGCCTTGTGCGAAACCACTGTCTTGTGCAAAACCACTGCATTTTGCGAAACCACTGTCTTTTGCGAAACCACTGTCTTGTGCGAAACCACTGACTTGTGCGCAACCACTGTCTTGTCCGGACACAATGTTTTTTGAGGAACCACTGTCTTGTGCGAAACCACTACCTTATGCGAAACCACTGTCTTGTGTGAAACCACTGTCTTGTGCGAAACCACTGTCTTGTGCGAAACCACTGTCTGTGCGAAACCACTGTCTTGTGCAAAACCACTGTCTGGTGCGAAAGAACTGTCTTGTGCGAAACCACTGTCTTGTGCGAAACCACTGTCCAGTGTGAAACAACTGTCCAGTGCGAAACCACTCTCTTGTGCGAAACCACCGTCTTGTGCGGAACCACCGTCTTGTGCGGAACCACCGTCTTCTGCAGAACCTCCGTCTTGTGCGGAACTACCGT
Source organism: Locusta migratoria (assembly GCA_026315105.1). NCBI lineage: Eukaryota > Metazoa > Arthropoda > Insecta > Orthoptera > Acrididae > Locusta > Locusta migratoria. The sequence goes on along the minus strand of JAOYRU010001756.1, from coordinate 24,489 downwards.
CTTCTGTGAAGCCACTGCCTTGTGCGAAACCACTGCCTTGTGCGAAACCACTGCCTTGTGCGAAACCACTGCCTTGTGCGAAACCACTGCCTTGTGCTAAACCACTGTCTTGTGCGAAACCACTGTCTGGTGCGAAACCACTGTCTTGTGCGAAGCCACTGTCTTGTGCGAAACCACTGTCTTGTGCGAAATGACTCTCTTGTGCGAAATCACTGCCTTGTGCGAAACCACTCTCTTGTGCGAAACCACTCTCTTGTGCGAAACCACCATCTTGTGCGGAACCACCGTCTTGTGCGGAACCACCGTCTTGTGCGAAACCACAGTCTGGTGCGATACCGCTCTCTTGGGCGACACTACTATCGTGTGTGAAACCACTGCCTTGTGTGAAACCACTGCCTTGTGCGAAACCACTGTCTTGTGCGAAACCACTGTCTTGTGCGAAACCACTGCCTTGTGCGAAACCACTTTCTTGTGCGAAACCACTTTCTTGTGCGAAAGCACTTTCTTGTGCGAAACCACTGTCTTGTGCGAAAGCACTGCCTTGTGCGAAACCACTTCCTTGTGCGAAACCACTGTCTTGTGCGAAACCACAGTCTTGTGCGAAACCACTGTCTTGTGCGAAACCACTGTCTTGTGCGAAACCACTGTCTTGTGCGAAACCACTGTCTTGTGCGAAACCACTGTCTTGTGCGAAACCACTGTCTTGTGCGAAACCACTGTCTTGTGCGAAACCACTGCCTTGTGCGAACCCACTGTCTTGTGCGAAACCACTGTCTTGTGCGAAACCACTGTCTTGTGCGAAACCACTGTATTGTGCGAAACCACTGTCTTGTGCGAAACCACTGTCTTGTGCGAAAACACTGCTTTGTGCGAAACCACTGTCTTGTGCGAAACCACTGTCTTGTGCGAAACCACTGTCTTTTGCGAAAACACTGCTTTGTGCGAAACCACTGTCTTGTGCGAAACAACTGTCTTGTGCGAAACGACTCTCTTGTGCGAAATCACTGCCTTGTGCGAAACCACTGCCTTGTGCGAAACCACTTTCTTGTGCGAAACGACTTTCTTGTGCGAAAGCACTTTCTTGTGCGAAACCACTGTCTTGTGCGAAAGCACTGCCTTGTGCGAAACCCTTCCTTGTGCGAAACCACTGTCTTGTGCGAAACCACAGTCTTGTGCGAAACCACTGTCTTGTGCGAAACCACTGTCTTGTGCGAAACCACTGTCTTGTGCGAAACCACTGTCTTGTGCGAAACCACTGGCTTGTGCGAAACCACTGGCTTGTGCGAAACCACTGTCTTGTGCAAAACCACTGTCTTGTGCGAAACCACTGTCTTGTGCGAAGCCACTGTCTTGTGCGAAACCACTGTCTTGTGCGAAACCACTGTCTTGTGCGAAACCACTGTCTTGTGCGAAACGACTCTCTTGTGCGAAATCACTGCCTTGTGCCAAACCACTGTCTTGTGCGAAACCACTTTCTTGTGCGAAACCACTTTCTTGTGCGAAACCACTGTCTTGTGCGAAACCACTTTCTTGTGCGAAACCACTGTCTTGTGCGAAACCACTGTCTTGTGCGAAACCACTGTCTTTTGCGAAACCACTGGCTTGTGCGAAACCACTGTCTTGTGCGAAACCACTGTCTTGTGCGAAACCACTGTCTTGTGCGAAACCACTGTCTTGTGCGAAACCACTGGCTTGTGCGAAACCACTGTCTTGTGCGAAACCACTGTCTTGTGCGAAACCACTGTCTTGTGCGAAACCACTGTCTTGTGCGAAACCACTGTCTTGTGCGAAACCACTGTCTTGTGCGAAACCACTGTCTTGTGCGAAAGCACTGCCTTGTGCGAAACCACTTCCTTGTGCGAAACCACTGTCTTGTGCGAAACCACAGTCTTGTGCGAAACCACTGTCTTGTGTGAAACCACTGTCTTGTGCGAAACCACTGTCTTGTGCGAAACCACTGTCTTGTGCGAAACCACTGGCTTGTGCGAAACCACTGGCTTGTGCGAAACCACTGTCTTGTGCAAAACCACTGTCTTGTGCGAAACCACTGTCTTGTGCGAAACCACTGTCTTGTGCGAAACCACTGTCTTGTGCGAAACCACTGTCTTGTGCGAAACCACTGTCTTGTGCGAAACGACTCTCTTGTGCGAAATCACTGCCTTGTGCCAAACCACTGTCTTGTGCGAAACCACTTTCTTGTGTGAAACCACTTTCTTGTGCGAAACCACTGTCTTGTGCGAAACCACTTTCTTGTGCGAAACCACTGTCTTGTGCGAAAGCACTGCCTTGTGCGAAACCACTTTCTTGTGCGAAACCACTGTCTTGTGCGAAACCACTGTCTTGTGCGAAACCACTGTCTTGTGCGAAACCACTGTCTTGTGCGAAACCACTGTCTTGTGCGAAACCACTGGCTTGTGCGAAACCACTGGCTTGTGTGAAACCACTGTCTTGTGCAAAACCACTGTCTTGTGCGAAACCACTGTCTTGTGCGAAACCACTGTCTTGTGCGAACCCACTGTCTTGTGCGAAACCACTGTCTTGTGCGAAACCACTGTCTTGTGCGAAACGACTCTCTTGTGCGAAAAAACTGCCTTGTGCCAAACCACTGTCTTGTGCGAAACCACTTTCTTGTGCGAAACCACTTTCTTGTGCGAAACCACTGTCTTGTGCGAATCCACTGTCTTGTGCGAAACCACTGTCTTGTGCGAAACCACTGTCTTGTGCGAAACCACTGTCTTGTGCGAAACCACTGTCTTGTGCGAAACGACTCTCTTGTGCAAAATCACTGCCTTGTGCCAAACCACTGTCTTGTGCGAAACCACTGTCTTGTGCGAAACCACTGTCTTGTGCGAAACCACTGCCTTGTGCGAAACCACTGGCTTGTGCGAAACCACTGTCTTGTGCAAAACCACTGTCTTGTGCGAAACCACTGTCTTGTGCGAAACCACTGTCTTGTGCGAAACGACTCTCTTGTGCGAAATCACTGCCTTGTGCCAAACCACTGTCTTGTGCGAAACCACTTTCTTGTGCGAAACCACTGTCTTGTGCGAAACCACTTTCTTGTGCGAAACCACTTTCTTGTGCGAAACCACTTTCTTGTGCGAAACCACTGTCTTGTGCAAAACCACTGTATTGTGCGAAACAACTGTCTTGTGCGAAACCACTGACTTGTGCTAAACCACTGTCTTGTGCGAAACCACTGTCTTGTGCGAAACCACTGTCTTGTGCGAAAACACTGTCTTGTGCGAAACCACTGTCTCGTGTGAAACCACTGTCTCGTGCGAATCCACTGTCTCGTGCGAAACCACTGTCTCGTGCAAAACCACTGTCTCGTGTGAAAACACTGTCTTGTGCGAAACCACTGTCTTGTGCGAAACCACTGTCTTGTGCGAAACCACTCTCTCGTGCGAAACCACTGTCTCGTGCGAAACCACTGTCTCGTGAGAAACCACTGCCTTGTGCGAAACATCTGTCTTATGCGAAACCACTGCCTTGTGCGAAACCACTCTTTTGTGCGAAACCACTGCCTTGTGCGAAACCACTCTATTGTGTGAAACCACTGTCATGTGCGAAACCACTGTCTTGTGCGAAACCACTGTCTTGTGCGAAACCACTGTCTTGTGCGAAACCACTGTCTTGTGCGAAACGACTCTCTTGTGCGAAATCACTGCCTTGTGCGAAACCACTTTCTTGTGCGAAACCACTTTCTTGTGCGAAACCACTGTCTTGTGCGAAACCACTGTCTTGTACGAAACCACTGTCTTTTGCGAAACCACTGTCTTGTGCGAAACCACTGTCTTGTGCGAAACCACTGTCTTGTGCGAAACCACTGTCTTGTGCGAAACCACTGTCTTGTGCGAAACCACTGTCTTGTGCGAAACCACTGTCTTGTGCAAAACCACTGTCTTGTGCGGAACCACTGTCTTGTGCGAAACGATTCTCTTGTGCGAAATCACTGCCTTGTGCCAAACCACTGTCTTGTGCGAAACCACTTTCTTGTGTGAAACCACTTTCTTGTGCGAAACCACTTTCTTGTGCGAAACCACTGTCTTGTGCGAAACCACTTTCTTGTGCGAAACAACTTTCTTGTGCGAAACCACTGTCTTGTGCGAAACCACTGTCTTATGCGAAACCACTGTCTTGTGCGAAACCACTGTCTTGTGCGAAACCACTGTCTTGTGCGAAACCACTGTCTTGTGCGAAACCACTGACTTGTGCAAAACCACTGTCTTGTGCGAAACCACCGTCTAATGCGAAACCACTGTCTCGTGCGAAACCACTGTCTCGTGCGAAATCACTGTCTCGTGCGAAACCACTGTCTCGTGCGAAACCACTGTCTCGTGCGAAACCACTGTCTCGTGCGAAACTACTGTCTTGTGCGAAAACACTGTCTTGTGCGAAAACACTGTCTTGTGCGAAACCACTGTCTTGTGCGAAACCACTGTCTTGTGCGAAACCACGGTCTCGTGCGAAACCACTTTCTCGTGCGAAACCACTGTCTTGTGCGAAACCACTTTTTTGTGCGAAACCACTGCCTTGTGCGAAACCACTCTATTGTGCGAAACCACTGTCTTGTGCGAAACCACTGTCTTGTGCGAAACCACTGTCTTGTGCGAAACCACTGTCTTGTGCGAAACCACTGTCTTGTGCGGAACGAATCTCTTGTGCGAAATCACTGCCTTGTGCCAAACCACTGTCTTGTGCGAAACCACTTTCTTGTGCGAAACCACTTTCTTGTGCGAAACCACTTTCTTGTGCGAAACCACTGTCTTGTGCGAAACCACTGTCTTGTGCGAAACCACTTTCTTGTGCGAAACCACTGTCTTGTGCGAAACCACTGTCTTGTGCGAAACCACTGTCTTGTGCGAATCCACTGTCTTGTGCGAAACCACTGTCTTGTGCGAAACCACTGACTTTGGCGAAACCACTGTCTTGTGCGAAACCACTGTCTTGTGCGAAACCACTGTCTTGTGCGAAAACACTGTCTTGTGCGAAACCACTGTCTTGTGCGAAACCACTGTCTCGTGCGAAACCCCTGTCTCGTGCGAAACTACTGTCTCGTGCGAAACTACTGTCTCGTGCAAAACCACTGTCTCGTGCGAAACCACTGTGTCGTGCGAAAGCACTGTCTTTTGCGAAACCACTGTCTTGTGCGAAACCACTGTCTCGTGCGAAACCACTGTCCCGTGAGAAACCACTGCCTTGTGCGAAACAACTGCCTTGTGCGATACCACTCTATTGTGCGAAAACACTGTCTTGTGCGAAACCACTGTCTTGTGCGAAACCACTGTCTTGTGCGAAACCACTGTCTTGTGCGAAACCACTGTCTTGTGCGAAACCACTGCCTTGTGCGAAACCACTGCCTTGTGCGAAACCACTGCCTTGTGCGAAACCACTGCCTTGTGCGAAACCACTGTCTTGGGCGAAACCACTGTCTTGTGCGAAACCACTGTCTTGTGCGAAACGACTCTCTTGTGCGAAATCACTGCCTTGTGCGAAACCACTTTCTTGTGCGAAACCACTTTCTTGTGCGAAACCACTGTCTTGTGCGAAACCACTGTCTTGTGTGAAACCACTGTCTTGTGCGAAACCACTGTCTTGTGCGAAACCACTGTCTTGTGCGAAACCACTCTCTTGTGCGAAACCACTCTCTTGTGCGAAACCACTGTCTTGTGCGAAACCACTGTCTTGTGCGAAACCACTGTCTTGTGCGAAACCACTGTCTTGTGCGAAACCACTGTCTTGTGCGAAACGATTCTCTTGTGCGAAATCACTGCCTTGTGCCAAACCACTGTCTTGTGCGAAACCACTTTCTTGTGTGAAACCACTTTCTTGTGCGAAACCACTTTCTTGTGCGAAACCACTGTCTTGTGCGAAACCACTTTCTTGTGCGAAACAAATTTCTTGTGCGAAACCACTGTCTTGTGCGAAACCACTGTCTTGTGCGAAACCACTGTCTTGTGCGAAACCACTGTCTTGTGCGAAACCACTGTCTTGTGCGAAACCACTGTCTCGTGCGAAACCACTGTCTCGTGCGAAACCACTGTCTCGTGCGAAACCACTGTCTCGTGCGAAACCACTGTCTCGTGCGAAATCACTGTCTCGTGCGAAACCACTGTCTCGTGCGAAGCCACTGTCTCGTGCGAAACCACTGTCTCGTGCGAAACTACTGTCTTGTGCGAAAACATTGTCTTGTGCGAAAACACTGTCTTGTGCGAAACCACTGTCTTGTGCGAAACCACTGTCTTGTGCGAAACCACAGTCTCGTGCGAAACCACTGTCTCGTGCGAAACCACTGTCTTGTGCGAAACCACTCTTTTGTGCGAAACCACTGCCTTGTGCGAAACCACTCTATTGTGCGAAACCACTGTCTTGTGCGAAACCACTGTCTTGTGCGAACCACTGTCTTGTGCGAAACCACTGTCTTGTGCGAAACCACTGTCCTGTGCAAAACCACTGACTTGTGCGAAACCACTGTCTTGTGCGAAACCACTGTCTTGTGCGAAACCACTGTCTTTTGCGAAACCACTGTCGCGTGCGAAACCACTTTCTCGTGCAAAACCACTGTCTCGTGCGAAACCACTGTCTCGTGCGAAACCACTGTCTCGTGCGAAACCACTGTCTCGTGCGAAACCACTGTCTCGTGCTAAACTACTGTCTCGTGCGAAAACACTGTCTCGTGCGAAACCACTGTCTCGGCGGAACCACTGTCTCGTGCGAAACCACTGTTTTGTGCGAAACCACTGTCTCGTGCGAAACCACTGTCTTGTGCGAAACCACTGCCATGTGCGAAACAACTGTCTTGTGCGAAACCACTGCCTTGTGCGAACCCACTCTTTTGTGCGAAACCACTGCCTTGTGCGAAACCACTCTATTGTGCGAAACCACTGTCTTGTGCGAAACCACTGTCTTGTGCGAAACCACTGTCTTGTGCGAAACCACTGTCTTGTGCGAAACCACTGTCTTGTGCGAAACGACTCTCTTGTGCGAAATCACTGCCTTGTGTGAAACCACTTTCTTGTGCGAAACCACTTTCTTGTGCGAAACCACTGTCTTGTGCGAAACCACTGTCTTGTGCGAAACCACTGACCTTGTGCGAAACCACTGTCTTGCGCGAAACCACTGTCTTGTGCGAAACCACTGTCTTGTGCGAAACCACTGTCTTGTGCGAAACCACTGTCTTGTGCGAAACCACTGTCTTGTGCGAAACGACTCTCTTGTGCGAAATCACTGTTTTGTGCGAAACCACTGTCTTGTGCGAAACCACTGTCTTGTGCGAAACCAATGTCTTGTGCGAAACGACTCTCTTGTGCGAAATCACTGCCTTGTGCCAAACCACTGTCTTGTGCGAAACCACTTTCTTGTGCGAAACCACTTTCTTGTGCGAAACCACTTTCTTGTGCGAAACCACTGTCTTGTGCGAAACCACTTTCTTGTGCGAAACCACTTTCTTGTGCGAAACCACTGTCTTAAGCGAAACCACTGTCTTGTGCGAAACCACTGTCTTGTGCGAAACCATTGTCTTCTCCAAAACCACTTCCTTGTGCGAAACCACTGTCTTGTGCGAAACCACTGTTTTGTGTGCAACCACTATCTTGAGTGAAACTACTGTCTTGTGCGAAACCACTGCCATGTACGAAACCACTGCCATGTGCGAAACCACTGCCTTGTGCGGAACCACTGTATTGTGCGACACCACTGCCTTGTGCGACACCACTGCCTCGTGCGACACCACTGCCTTGTGCGAAACCACTGCCTTGTGCAAAACCACTGCCTTGTGCGAAACCACTGCCTTGTGCGAAACCACTGTCTTGTGCGAAACCACTGCCTTGTGCGAAACCACTGCCTTGTGCGAAACCACTGTCTTGTGCGAAACCACTCTCTTGTGCGAAACCACTGTTTTGTGCGAAACCACTGTCTTGTGCGAAACCACTGCCTTGTGCGAAACCACTGCCTTTTGCGAAACCACTGCCTTGTGCTAAACCACTGCCTTGTGCGAAACCACTGCCTTGTGCGAAACCACTGTCTTGTGCGAAACCACTGCCTTGTGCGAAACCACTGCCTTGTGCGAAACCACTGTCTTGTGCGAAACCACTCTCTTGTGTGAAACCACTGTCTTGTGCGAAACCACTGTCTTGTGCGAAACCACACTCTTGTGCGAAACCACACTCTTGTGCGAAACCACTGTCTTGTGCGAAACCACTGTCTTGGGCGAAACCACTGTCTTGGGCGAAACCACTGTCTTGTGCGAAACCACTGTCTTGTGCGAAACCACTGTCTTGTGTGAAACCACTGTCTTGTGCAAAACCACTGTCTTGTGCGAAACCACTGTCTTGTGCGAAACCACTGTCTTGAGCTCAACCACTGTCTTGCGCTAAACCACTGCCTTGTGCTAAACCACTGCCTTGTGCGAAACCACTGCCTTGTGCGAAACCACTGTCTTGTGCGAAACCACTGCCTTGTGCGAAACCACTGCCTTGTGCGAAACCACTCTATTGTGCGAAACCACTGTCTTGTGCGAAACCACTGTCTTGTGCGAAACCACTGTCTTGTGCGAAACCACTGTCTTGTGCGAAACCACTGTCTTGTGCGAAACCACTGTCTTGTGCGAAACGACTCTCTTGTGCGAAATCACTGCCTTGTGTGAAACCACTTTCTTGTGCGAAACCACTTTCTTGTGCGAAACCACTGTCTTGTGCGAAACCACTGTCTTGTGCAAAACCACTGACCTTGTGCGAAACCACTGTCTTGCGCGAAACCACTGTCTTGTGCGAAACCACTGTCTTGTGCGAAACCACTGTCTTGTGCGAAACCACTGTCTTGTGCGAAACGACTCTCTTGTGCGAAATCACTGTTTTGTGCGAAACCACTGTCTTGTGCGAAACCACTGTCTTGTGCGAAACCAATGTCTTGTGCAAAACGACTCTCTTGTGCGAAATCACTGCCTTGTGCCAAACCACTGTCTTGTGCGAAACCACTTTCTTGTGCGAAACCACTTTCTTGTGCGAAACCACTTTCTTGTGCGAAACCACTGTCTTGTGCGAAACCACTTTCTTGTGCGAAACCACTTTCTTGTGCGAAACCACTGTCTTAAGCGAAACCACTGTCTTGTGCGAAACCACTGTCTTGTGCGAAACCATTGTCTTCTCCAAAACCACTTCCTTGTGCGAAACCACTGTCTTGTGCGAAACCACTGTTTTGTGTGCAACCACTATCTTGAGTGAAACTACTGTCTTGTGCGAAACCACTGCCATGTACGAAACCACTGCCATGTGCGAAACCACTGCCTTGTGCGGAACCACTGTATTGTGCGACACCACTGCCTTGTGCGACACCACTGCCTCGTGCGACACCACTGCCTTGTGCGAAACCACTGCCTTGTGCAAAACCACTGCCTTGTGCGAAACCACTGCCTTGTGCGAAACCACTGTCTTGTGCGAAACCACTGCCTTGTGCGAAACCACTGCCTTGTGCGAAACCACTGTCTTGTGCGAAACCACTCTCTTGTGCGAAACCACTGTTTTGTGCGAAACCACTGTCTTGTGCGAAACCACTGCCTTGTGCGAAACCACTGCCTTTTGCGAAACCACTGCCTTGTGCTAAACCACTGCCTTGTGCGAAACCACTGCCTTGTGCGAAACCACTGTCTTGTGCGAAACCACTGCCTTGTGCGAAACCACTGCCTTGTGCGAAACCACTGTCTTGTGCGAAACCACTCTCTTGTGTGAAACCACTGTCTTGTGCGAAACCACTGTCTTGTGCGAAACCACACTCTTGTGCGAAACCACACTCTTGTGCGAAACCACTGTCTTGTGCGAAACCACTGTCTTGGGCGAAACCACTGTCTTGGGCGAAACCACTGTCTTGTGCGAAACCACTGTCTTGTGCGAAACCACTGTCTTGAGCTCAACCACTGTCTTGCGCTAAACCACTGCCTTGCGCGAAACCACTGCCTTGCGCGAAACCAATGTCCTGTGCGAAACCACTGTCCTGTGCGAAACCACTGTCCTGTGCGAAACCACTGTCCTGTGCGGAACCACTGTACTGTGCGGAACCACTGTCCTGTGCGGAACCACTGTCCTGTGCAGAACCACTGTCCTGTGCGGAACAACTGTCTTGTGCGGAACAACTGTCTTGTGCGGAACAACTGTCTTGTGCGGAACAACTGTCTTGTGCGGAACAACTGTCTTGTGCGGAACAACTGTCTTGTGCGGAACAACTGTCTTGTGCGGATCAACTGTCTTGTGCGGAACAACTGTCTTGTGCGGAACAACTGTCTTGTGCGGAACAACTGTCTTGTGCGGAACAACTGTCTTGTGCGTAACCACTGCCTTGTGCGTAACCACTGTCCTGTGCGATACCACTGCCTTTTGTGGAACCAGTGTCTTGTGCGGAACAACTGTCTTGTGCGGAACAACTGTCTTTTGCGGAACTACTGTCTTGTGCGGAACTACTGTCTTGTGCGGAACTACTGTCTTGTGCGGAACAACTGTCCTGTGCGGAACAACTGTCTTGTGCGGAACAACTGTCTTGTGCGGAACAACTGTCTTGTGCGGAACAACTGTCTTGTGCGGAACAACTGTCTTGTGCGGAACAACTGTCTTGTGCGGAACAACTGTCTTGTGCGGAACAACTGTCTTGTGCGGAACAACTGTCTTGTGCGGAACAACTGTCTTGTGCGAAACCACTGTCTTGTGCGAAACCACTGTCTTGTGCGAAACCACTGTCTTGTGCAAAACCACTGTCTTGTGCGAAACCACTGTCTTGTGCGAAACGATTCTCTTGTGCGAAATCACTGCCTTGTGCCAAACCACTGTCTTGTGCGAAACCACTTTCTTGTGTGAAACCACTTTCTTGTGCGAAACCACTGTCTTGTGCGAAACCACTGTCTTGTGCGAAACCACTGACTTGTGCAAAACCACTGTCTTGTGCGAAACCACTGTCTAGTGCGAAACCACTGTCTCGTGCGAAACCACTGTCTCGTGCGAAATCACTGTCTCGTGCGAAACCACTGTCTCGTGCGAAACCACTGTCTCGTGCGAAACCACTGTCTCGTGCGAAACTACTGTCTTGTGCGAAAACACTGTCTTGTGCGAAAACACTGTCTTGTGCGAAACCACTGTCTTGTGCGAAACCACTGTCTTGTGCGAAACCACGGTCTCGTGCGAAACCACTGTCTCGTGCGAAACCACTGTCTTGTGCGAAACCACTTTTTTGTGCGAAACCACTGCCTTGTGCGAAACCACTCTATTGTGCGAAACCACTGTCTTGTGCGAAACCACTGTCTTGTGCGAAACCACTGTCTTGTGCGAAACCACTGTCTTGTGCGAAACCACTGTCTTGTGCGGAACGAATCTCTTGTGCGAAATCACTGCCTTGTGCCAAACCACTGTCTTGTGCGAAACCACTTTCTTGTGCGAAACCACTTTCTTGTGCGAAACCACTTTCTTGTGCGAAACCACTGTCTTGTGCGAAACCACTGTCTTGTGCGAAACCACTTTCTTGTGCGAAACCACTGTCATGTGCGAAACCACTGTCTTGTGCGAAACCACTGTCTTGTGCGAATCCACTGTCTTGTGCGAAACCACTGTCTTGTGCGAAACCACTGACTTGTGCGAAACCACTGTCTTGTGCGAAACCACTGTCTTGTGCGAAAACACTGTCTTGTGCGAAACCACTGTCTTGTGCGAAACCACTGTCTCGTGCGAAACCCCTGTCTCGTGCGAAACTACTGTCTCGTGCGAAACTACTGTCTCGTGCAAAACCACTGTCTCGTGCGAAACCACTGTCTCGTGCGAAAGCACTGTCTTTTGCGAAACCACAGTCTTGTGCAAAACCACTGTCTCGTGCGAAACCACTGTCCCGTGAGAAACCACTGCCTTGTGCGAAACAACTGCCTTGTGCGATACCACTCTATTGTGCGAAACCACTGTCTTGTGCGAAACCACTGTCTTGTGCGAAACCACTGTCTTGTGCGAAACCACTGTCTTGTGCGAAACCACTGCCTTGTGCGAAACCACTGCCTTGTGCGAAACCACTGCCTTGTGCGAAACCACTGCCTTGTGCGAAACCACTGTCTTGGGCGAAACCACTGTCTTGTGCGAAACCACTGTCTTGTGCGAAACGACTCTCTTGTGCGAAAACACTGCCTTGTGCGAAACCACTTTCTTGTGCGAAACCACTTTCTTGTGCGAAACCACTGTCTTGTGCGAAACCACTGTCTTGTGCGAAACCACTGTCTTGTGCGAAACCACTGTCTTGTGCGAAACCACTGTCTTGTGCGAAACCACTCTCTTGTGCGAAACCACTGTCTTGTGCGAAACCACTGTCTTGTGCGAAACCACTGTCTTGTGCGAAACCACTGTCTTGTGCGAAACCACTGTCTTGTGCGAAACCACTGTCTTGTGCGAAACGATTCTCTTGTGCGAAATCACTGCCTTGTGCCAAACCACTGTCTTGTGCGAAACCACTTTCTTGTGTGAAACCACTTTCTTGTGCGAAACCACTTTCTTGTGCGAAACCACTGTCTTGTGCGAAACCACTTTCTTGTGCGAAACAAATTTCTTGTGCGAAACCACTGTCTTGTGCGAAACCACTGTCTTGTGCGAAACCACTGTCTTGTGCGAAACCACTGTCTTGTGCGAAACCACTGTCTTGTGCGAAACCACTGTCTTGTGCGAAACCACTGTCTCGTGCGAAACCACTGTCTCGTGCGAAACCACTGTCTCGTGCGAAACCACTGTCTCGTGCGAAACCACTGTCTCGTGCGAAACCACTGTCTCGTGCGAAACTACTGTCTTGTGCGAAAACACTGTCTTGTGCGAAAACACTGTCTTGTGCGAAACCACTGTCTTGTGCGAAACCACTGTCTTGTGCGAAACCACAGTCTCGTGCGAGACCACTGTCTCGTGCGAAACCACTGTCTTGTGCGAAACCACTCTTTTGTGCGAAACCACTGCCTTGTGCGAAACCACTCTATTGTGCGAAACCACTGTCTTGTGCGAAACCACTGTCATGTGCGAACCACTGTCTTGTGCGAAACCACTGTCTTGTGCGAAACCACTGTCCTGTGCAAAACCACTGACTTGTGCGAAACCACTGTCTTGTGCGAAACCACTGTCTTGTGCGAAACCACTGTCTTGTGCGAAACCACTGTCTCGTGCGAAACCACTTTCTCGTGCAAAACCACTGTCTCGTGCGAAACCACTGTCTCGTGCGAAACCACTGTCTCGTGCGAAACCACTGTCTCGTGCGAAACCACTGTCTCGTGCTAAACTACTGTCTCGTGCGAAAACACTGTCTCGTGCGAAACCACTGTCTCGGCGGAACCACTGTCTCGTGCGAAACCACTGTTTTGTGCGAAACCACTGTCTCGTGCGAAACCACTGTCTTGTGCGAAACCACTGCCTTGTGCGAAACAACTGTCTTGTGCGAAACCACTGCCTTGTGCGAACCCACTCTTTTGTGCGAAACCACTGCCTTGTGCGAAACCACTCTATTGTGCGAAACCACTGTCTTGTGCGAAACCACTGTCTTGTGCGAAACCACTGTCTTGTGCGAAACCACTGTCTTGTGCGAAACCACTGTCTTGTGCGAAACCACTGTCTTGTGCGAAACGACTCTCTTGTGCGAAATCACTGCCTTGTGTGAAACCACTTTCTTGTGCGAAACCACTTTCTTGTGCGAAACCACTGTCTTGTGCGAAACCACTGTCTTGTGCAAAACCACTGACCTTGTGCGAAACCACTGTCTTGCGCGAAACCACTGTCTTGTGCGAAACCACTGTCTTGTGCGAAACCACTGTCTTGTGCGAAACCACTGTCTTGTGCGAAACCACTGTCTTGTGCGAAACGACTCTCTTGTGCGAAATCACTGTTTTGTGCGAAACCACTGTCTTGTGCGAAACCACTGTCTTGTGCGAAACCAATGTCTTGTGCGAAACGACTCTCTTGTGCGAAATCACTGCGTTGTGCCAAACCACTGTCTTGTGCGAAACCACTTTCTTGTGCGAAACCACTTTCTTGTGCGAAACCACTTTCTTGTGCGAAACCACTGTCTTGTGCGAAACCACTTTCTTGTGCGAAACCACTTTCTTGTGCGAAACCACTGTCTTAAGCGAAACCACTGTCTTGTGCGAAAACACTGTCTTGTGCGAAACCATTGTCTTCTCCAAAACCACTTCCTTGTGCGAAACCACTGTCTTGTGCGAAACCACTGTTTTGTGTGCAACCACTATCTTGAGTGAAACTACTGTCTTGTGCGAAACCACTGCCATGTACGAAACCACTGCCATGTGCGAAACCACTGCCTTGTGCGGAACCACTGTATTGTGCGACACCACTGCCTTGTGCGACACCACTGCCTCGTGCGACACCACTGCCTTGTGCGAAACCACTGCCTTGTGCAAAACCACTGCCTTGTGCGAAACCACTGCCTTGTGCGAAACCACTGTCTTGTGCGAAACCACTGCCTTGTGCGAAACCACTGCCTTGTGCGAAATCACTGTCTTGTGCGAAACCACTCTCTTGTGCGAAACCACTGTTTTGTGCGAAACCACTGTCTTGTGCGAAACCACTGCCTTGTGCGAAACCACTGCCTTTTGCGAAACCACTGCCTTGTGCTAAACCACTGCCTTGTGCGAAACCACTGCCTTGTGCGAAACCACTGTCTTGTGCGAAACCACTGCCTTGTGCGAAACCACTGCCTTGTGCGAAACCACTGTCTTGTGCGAAACCACTCTCTTGTGTGAAACCACTGTCTTGTGCGAAACCACTGTCTTGTGCGAAACCACACTCTTGTGCGAAACCACACTCTTGTGCGAAACCACTGTCTTGTGCGAAACCACTGTCTTGGGCGAAACCACTGTCTTGGGCGAAACCACTGTCTTGTGCGAAACCACTGTCTTGTGCGAAACCACTGTCTTGTGTGAAACCACTTCTTGTGCAAAACCACTGTCTTGTGCGAAACCACTGTCTTGTGCGAAACCACTGTCTTGAGCTCAACCACTGTCTTGCGCTAAACCACTGCCTTGTGCTAAACCACTGCCTTGTGCGAAACCACTGCCTTGTGCGAAACCACTGTCTTGTGCGAAACCACTGCCTTGTGCGAAACCACTGCCTTGTGCGAAACCACTCTATTGTGCGAAACCACTGTCTTGTGCGAAACCACTGTCTTGTGCGAAACCACTGTCTTGTGCGAAACCACTGTCTTGTGCGAAACCACTGTCTTGTGCGAAACCACTGTCTTGTGCGAAATCACTGCCTTGTGTGAAACCACTTTCTTGTGCGAAACCACTTTCTTGTGCGAAACCACTGTCTTGTGCGAAACCACTGTCTTGTGCAAAACCACTGACCTTGTGCGAAACCACTGTCTTGCGCGAAACCACTGTCTTGTGCGAAACCACTGTCTTGTGCGAAACCACTGTCTTGTGCGAAACCACTGTCTTGTGCGAAACGACTCTCTTGTGCGAAATCACTGTTTTGTGCGAAACCACTGTCTTGTGCGAAACCACTGTCTTGTGCGAAACCAATGTCTTGTGCAAAACGACTCTCTTGTGCGAAATCACTGCCTTGTGCCAAACCACTGTCTTGTGCGAAACCACTTTCTTGTGCGAAACCACTTTCTTGTGCGAAACCACTTTCTTGTGCGAAACCACTGTCTTGTGCGAAACCACTTTCTTGTGCGAAACCACTTTCTTGTGCGAAACCACTGTCTTAAGCGAAACCACTGTCTTGTGCGAAACCACTGTCTTGTGCGAAACCATTGTCTTCTCCAAAACCACTTCCTTGTGCGAAACCACTGTCTTGTGCGAAACCACTGTTTTGTGTGCAACCACTATCTTGAGTGAAACTACTGTCTTGTGCGAAACCACTGCCATGTACGAAACCACTGCCATGTGCGAAACCACTGCCTTGTGCGGAACCACTGTATTGTGCGACACCACTGCCTTGTGCGACACCACTGCCTCGTGCGACACCACTGCCTTGTGCGAAACCACTGCCTTGTGCAAAACCACTGCCTTGTGCGAAATCACTGCCTTGTGCGAAACCACTGTCTTGTGCGAAACCACTGCCTTGTGCGAAACCACTGCCTTGTGCGAAACCACTGTCTTGTGCGAAACCACTCTCTTGTGCGAAACCACTGTTTTGTGCGAAACCACTGTCTTGTGCGAAACCACTGCCTTGTGCGAAACCACTGCCTTTTGCGAAACCACTGCCTTGTGCTAAACCACTGCCTTGTGCGAAAACACTGCCTTGTGCGAAACCACTGTCTTGTGCGAAACCACTGCCTTGTGCGAAACCACTGCCTTGTGCGAAACCACTGTCTTGTGCGAAACCACTCTCTTGTGTGAAACCACTGTCTTGTGCGAAACCACTGTCTTGTGCGAAACCACACTCTTGTGCGAAACCACACTCTTGTGCGAAACCACTGTCTTGTGCGAAACCACTGTCTTGGGCGAAACCACTGTCTTGGGCGAAACCACTGTCTTGTGCGAAACCACTGTCTTGTGCGAAACCACTGTCTTGAGCTCAACCACTGTCTTGCGCTAAACCACTGCCTTGCGCGAAACCACTGCCTTGCGCGAAACCAATGTCCTGTGCGAAACCACTGTCCTGTGCGAAACCACTGTCCTGTGCGAAACCACTGTCCTGTGCGGAACCACTGTACTGTGCGGAACCACTGTCCTGTGCGGAACCACTGTCCTGTGCAGAACCACTGTCCTGTGCGGAACAACTGTCTTGTGCGGAACAACTGTCTTGTGCGGAACAACTGTCTTGTGCGGAACAACTGTCTTGTGCGGAACAACTGTCTTGTGCGGAACAACTGTCTTGTGCGGAACAACTGTCTTGTGCGGATCAACTGTCTTGTGCGGAACAACTGTCTTGTGCGGAACAACTGTCTTGTGCGGAACAACTGTCTTGTGCGGAACAACTGTCTTGTGCGTAACCACTGCCTTGTGCGTAACCACTGTCCTGTGCGATACCACTGCCTTTTGTGGAACCAGTGTCTTGTGCGGAACAACTGTCTTGTGCGGAACAACTGTCTTTTGCGGAACTACTGTCTTGTGCGGAACTACTGTCTTGTGCGGAACTACTGTCTTGTGCGGAACAACTGTCCTGTGCGGAACAACTGTCTTGTGCGGAACAACTGTCTTGTGCGGAACAACTGTCTTGTGCGGAACAACTGTCTTGTGCGGAACAACTGTCTTGTGCGGAACAACTGTCTTGTGCGGAACAACTGTCTTGTGCGGAACAACTGTCTTGTGCGGAACAACTGTCTTGTGCGGAACAACTGTCTTGTGCGAAACCACTGTCTTGTGCGAAACCACTGTCTTGTGCGAAACCACTGTCTTGTGCAAAACCACTGTCTTGTGCGAAACCACTGTCTTGTGCGAAACGATTCTCTTGTGCGAAATCACTGCCTTGTGCCAAACCACTGTCTTGTGCGAAACCACTTTCTTGTGTGAAACCACTTTCTTGTGCGAAACCACTGTCTTGTGCGAAACCACTGTCTTGTGCGAAACCACTGACTTGTGCAAAACCACTGTCTTGTGCGAAACCACTGTCTAGTGCGAAACCACTGTCTCGTGCGAAACCACTGTCTCGTGCGAAATCACTGTCTCGTGCGAAACCACTGTCTTGTGCGAAACCACTTTTTTGTGCGAAACCACTGCCTTGTGCGAAACCACTCTATTGTGCGAAACCACTGTCTTGTGCGAAACCACTGTCTTGTGCGAAACCACTGTCTTGTGCGAAACCACTGTCTTGTGCGAAACCACTGTCTTGTGCGGAACGAATCTCTTGTGCGAAATCACTGCCTTGTGCCAAACCACTGTCTTGTGCGAAACCACTTTCTTGTGCGAAACCACTTTCTTGTGCGAAACCACTTTCTTGTGCGAAACCACTGTCTTGTGCGAAACCACTGTCTTGTGCGAAACCACTTTCTTGTGCGAAACCACTGTCATGTGCGAAACCACTGTCTTGTGCGAAACCACTGTCTTGTGCGAATCCACTGTCTTGTGCGAAACCACTGTCTTGTGCGAAACCACTGACTTGTGCGAAACCACTGTCTTGTGCGAAACCACTGTCTTGTGCGAAAACACTGTCTTGTGCGAAACCACTGTCTTGTGCGAAACCACTGTCTTGTGCGAAACCACTGTCTTGTGCGAAACCACTGTCTTGTGCGAAACCACTGTCTTGTGCGAAACGATTCTCTTGTGCGAAATCACTGCCTTGTGCCAAACCACTGTCTTGTGCGAAACCACTTTCTTGTGTGAAACCACTTTCTTGTGCGAAACCACTTTCTTGTGCGAAACCACTGTCTTGTGCGAAACCACTTTCTTGTGCGAAACAAATTTCTTGTGCGAAACCACTGTCTTGTGCGAAACCACTGTCTTGTGCGAACCACTGTCTTGTGCGAAACCACTGTCTTGTGCGAAACCACTGTCTTGTGCGAAACCACTGTCTTGTGCGAAACCACTGTCTCGTGCGAAACCACTGTCTCGTGCGAAACCACTGTCTCGTGCGAAACCACTGTCTCGTGCGAAACCACTGACTCGTGCGAAACCACTGTCTCGTGCGAAACTACTGTCTTGTGCGAAAACACTGTCTTGTGCGAAAACACTGTCTTGTGCGAAACCACTGTCTTGTGCGAAACCACTGTCTTGTGCGAAACCACAGTCTCGTGCGAGACCACTGTCTCGTGCGAAACCACTGTCTTGTGCGAAACCACTCTTTTGTGCGAAACCACTGCCTTGTGCGAAACCACTCTATTGTGCGAAACCACTGTCTTGTGCGAAACCACTGTCATGTGCGAACCACTGTCTTGTGCGAAACCACTGTCTTGTGCGAAACCACTGTCCTGTGCAAAACCACTGACTTGTGCAAAACCACTGACTTGTGCGAAACCACTGTCTTGTGCGAAACCACTGTCTTGTGCGAAACCACTGTCTTGTGCGAAACCACTGTCTCGTGCGAAACCACTTTCTCGTGCAAAACCACTGTCTCGTGCGAAACCCACTGTCTCGTGCGAAACCACTGTCTCGTGCGAAACCACTGTCTCGTGCGAAACCACTGTCTCGTGCTAAACTACTGTCTCGTGCGAAAACACTGTCTCGTGCGAAACCACTGTCTCGGCGGAACCACTGTCTCGTGCGAAACCACTGTTTTGTGCGAAACCACTGTCTCGTGCGAAACCACTGTCTTGTGCGAAACCACTGCCTTGTGCGAAACAACTGTCTTGTGCGAAACCACTGCCTTGTGCGAACCCACTCTTTTGTGCGAAACCACTGCCTTGTGCGAAACCACTCTATTGTGCGAAACCACTGTCTTGTGCGAAACCACTGTCTTGTGCGAAACCACTGTCTTGTGCGAAACCACTGTCTTGTGCGAAACCACTGTCTTGTGCGAAACCACTGTCTTGTGCGAAACGACTCTCTTGTGCGAAATCACTGCCTTGTGTGAAACCACTTTCTTGTGCGAAACCACTGTCTTGTGCGAAACCACTGTCTTGTGCAAAACCACTGACCTTGTGCGAAACCACTGTCTTGCGCGAAACCACTGTCTTGTGCGAAACCACTGTCTTGTGCGAAACCACTGTCTTGTGCGAAACCACTGTCTTGTGCGAAACCACTGTCTTGTGCGAAACGACTCTCTTGTGCGAAATCACTGTTTTGTGCGAAACCACTGTCTTGTGCGAAACCACTGTCTTGTACGAAACCAATGTCTTGTGCGAAACGACTCTCTTGTGCGAAATCACTGCGTTGTGCCAAACCACTGTCTTGTGCGAAACCACTTTCTTGTGCGAAACCACTTTCTTGTGCGAAACCACTTTCTTGTGCGAAACCACTGTCTTGTGCGAAACCACTTTCTTGTGCGAAACCACTTTCTTGTGCGAAACCACTGTCTTAAGCGAAACCACTGTCTTGTGCGAAACCACTGTCTTGTGCGAAACCATTGTCTTCTCCAAAACCACTTCCTTGTGCGAAACCACTGTCTTGTGCGAAACCACT
Source organism: Locusta migratoria (assembly GCA_026315105.1). Taxonomy (NCBI): domain Eukaryota; kingdom Metazoa; phylum Arthropoda; class Insecta; order Orthoptera; family Acrididae; genus Locusta; species Locusta migratoria. The sequence continues at coordinate 4,478 of JAOYRU010001756.1, read as the reverse complement.
GTTTTGTGTGCAACCACTATCTTGAGTGAAACTACTGTCTTGTGCGAAACCACTGCCATGTACGAAACCACTGCCATGTGCGAAACCACTGCCTTGTGCGGAACCACTGTATTGTGCGACACCCCCTGCGCCTTGCGACCCACTGCCTCGGACCCCTGCCTGTCGAAACCACTGCCTTGTGCAAAACCACTGCCTTGTGCGAAACCACTGCCTTGTGCGAAACCACTGTCTTGTGCGAAACCACTGCCTTGTGCGAAACCACTGCCTTGTGCGAAACCACTGTCTTGTGCGAAACCACTCTCTTGTGCGAAACCACTGTTTGTGCGAAACCACTGTCTTGTGCGAAACCACTGCCTTGTGCGAAACCACTGCCTTTTGCGAAACCACTGCCTTGTGCTAAACCACTGCCTTGTGCGAAACCACTGCCTTGTGCGAAACCACTGTCTTGTGCGAAACCACTGCCTTGTGCGAAACCACTGCCTTGTGCGAATCACTGTCTTGTGCGAAACCACTCTCTTGTGTGAAACCACTGTCTTGTGCGAAACCACTGTCTTGTGCGAAACCACACTCTTGTGCGAAACCACACTCTTGTGCGAAACCACTGTCTTGTGCGAAACCACTGTCTTGGGCGGGGCGAAACCACTGTCTTGGGCGAAACCACTGTCTTGTGCGAAACCACTGTCTTGTGCGAAACCACTGTCTTGTGTGAAACCACTGTCTTGTGCAAAACCACTGTCTTGTGCGAAACCACTGTCTTGTGCGAAACCACTGTCTTGAGCTCAACCACTGTCTTGCGCTAAACCACTGCCTTGCGCGAAACCACTGCTTGCGCGAAACCAATGTCCTGTGCGAAACCACTGTCCTGTGCGAAACCAATGTCCTGTGCGAAACCAATGTCCTGTGCGATACAATGTCCTGTGCGAAACCACTGTCCTGTGCGAAACCACTCTCCTGTGCGAAACCACTGTCCTGTGCGAAACCACTGTCCTGTGCGAAACCACTCTCTGTGCGAAACCACTCTCCTGTGCGAAACCACTCTCCTGTGCGAAACCACTGTCATGTGCGAAACCACTGTACTGTGCGAAACCACTGTCCTGTGCGAAACCACTGTCCTGTGCGAAACCACTGTCCTGTGCGGAACCACTGTACTGTGCGGAACCACTGTCCTGTGCGGAACCACTGTCCTGTGCAGAACCACTGTCCTGTGCGGAACAACTGTCTTGTGCGGAACAACTGTCTTGTGCGGAACAACTGTCTTGTGCGGATCAACTGTCTTGTGCGGAACAACTGTCTTGTGCGGAACAACTGTCTTGTGCGGAACAACTGTCTTGTGCGGAACAACTGTCTTGTGCGGAACAACTGTCTTGTGCGGATCAACTGTCTTGTGCGGAACAACTGTCTTGTGCGGAACAACTGTCTTGTGCGGAACAACTGTCTTGTGCGGAACAACTGTCTTGTGCGGAACAACTGTCTTGTGCGGATCAACTGTCTTGTGCGGAACAACTGTCTTGTGCGGAACAACTGTCTTGTGCGGAACAACTGTCTTGTGCGGAACAACTGTCTTGTGCGGAACAACTGTCTTGTGCGGATCAACTGGTCTTGTGCGGAACAACTGTCTTGTGCGGAACAACTGTCTTGTGCGGAACAACTGTCTTGTGCGGAACAACTGTCTTGTGCGGAACAACTGTCTTGTGCGGAACAACTGTCTTGTGCGGAACAACTGCCTTGTGCGGAACAACTGTCTTGTGCGGATCAACTGTCTTGTGCGGAACAACTGTCTTGTGCGGAACAACTGTCTTGTGCGGAACAACTGTCTTGTGCGGATCAACTGTCTTGTGCGGAACAACTGTCTTGTGCGGAACAACTGTCTTGTGCGGAACAACTGTCTTGTGCGGAACAACTGTCTTGTGCGGAACAACTGTCTTGTGCGGAACAACTGTCTTGTGCGGAACAACTGTCTTGTGCGGAACAACTGTCTTGTGCGGAACAACTGTCTTGTGCGGAACAACTGTCTTTGCGAACAACTGTCTTGTGCGGAACAACTGTCTTGTGCGGAACGACAACTGTCTTGTGCGGAACAACTGTCTTGTGCGGATCAACTGTCTTGTGCGGAACAACTGTCTTGTGCGGAACAACTGTCTTGTGCGAACAACTGTCTTGTGCGGAACAACTGTCTTGTGCGGAACAACTGTCTTGTGCGGAACAACTGTCTTGTGCGGAACAACTGTCTTGTGCGGAACAACTGTCTTGTGCGGAACAACTGTCTTGTGCGGAACAACTGTCTTGTGCGGAACAACTGTCTTGTGCGGATCAACTGTCTTGTGCGGAACAACTGTCTTGTGCGGAACAACTGTCTTGTGCGGAACAACTGTCTTGTGCGGAACAACTGTCTTGTGCGGAACAACTGTCTTGGTGCGGAACAACTGTCTTGTGCGGAACAACTGTCTTGTGCGGATCAACTGTCTTGTGCGGAACAACTGTCTTGTGCGGAACAACTGTCTTGTGCGGAACAACTGTCTTGTGCGGAACAACTGTCTTGTGCGGAACAACTGTCTTGTGCGGATCAACTGTCTTGTGCGGAACAACTGTCTTGTGCGGAACAACTGTCTTGTGCGGAACAACTGTCTTGTGCGGACAACTGTCCTTGTGCGGAACAACTGTCTTGTGCGGAACAACTGTCTTGTGCGGAACAACTGTCTTGTGCGGAACAACTGTCTTGTGCGGAACAACTGTCTTGTGTGGAACAACTGTCTTGTGCGGAACAACTGTCTTGTGCGGAACAACTGTCTTGTGCGGAACAACTGTCTTGTGCGGAACAACTGTCTTGTGCGGAACAACTGTCTTGTGCGGAACAACTGTCTTGTGCGAACAACTGTCTTGTGCGGAACAACTGTCTTGTGCGGAACAACTGTCTTGTGCGGAACAACTGTCTTGTGCGGAACAACTGTCTTGTGCGGAACAACTGTCTTGTGCGGAACAACTGTCTTGTGCGGAACAACTGTCTTGTGCGGAACAACTGTCTTGTGCGGAACAACTGTCTTGTGCGGAACAACTGTCTTGTGCGGAACAACTGTCTTGTGCGTAACCACTGCCTTGTGCGTAACCACTGTCCTGTGCGATACCACTGCCTTTTGTGGAACCAGTGTCTTGTGCGGAACAACTGTCTTGTGCGGAACTACTGTCTTGTGCGGAACTACTGTCTTGTGCGAAACTACTGTCTTGTGCGAAACTACTGTCTTGTGCAAACCCACTGTCCTGTGCGAAACCACTGTCCTGTGCGAAACCACTCTCTTGTGCGAAACCACTGTCCTGTGCGAAACCACTGTCTTTTGTGGAACCAGTGTTTTGTGCGGAACAACTGTCTTGTGCGAAACTACTGTCTTGTGCGAAACCACTGCCTTGTGTGAAACCACTGTCTTGTGCGAAACCACTGTCTTGTGCAAAACCACTGTCTTGTGCAAAACCACTGCCTTGTGCGAACCCACTGTCTTGTGCAAAACCACTGCCTTGTGCGAACCCACTGTCTTTTAAAGGGAAATACTTCGAGTAAAGGAAAGGGCAGCCGCTACTTCTCGAAATGATACACAACAAAAGATACGGAAATCCAGCAAAATCGCCTATTTAAAGCGGCAAATACATTTTATGTATTCCGCTAACGCTGTGACTTATACGCTCTGTCTCGGAAGCTACATTTTTACTTATTATTCTATAATTCGTCTTCCTGACATGCACCAGCAATTCAAAATATGGGGCGAAATCTGCTCTCGGCCAAGACGTCCGCGTCAACTGTCTAACGCTTTCCTCTTGACACCATTCTTGCGCCAGAAGCTCTCTGTATTATTGCCGCTCTAAATATGAGTAACGGAAACTATGTGTTTTGTTCCATTAAAAAGATAGACAAATAAATAACATACTTCCGCCCTCCCTCCCAGTTGCTTAACATTAACGTCTGCTGTGTAAAGAAGTAAACCGTAATCAAAAAAAGTAATATATTTGTTTAATAATAGGTCCGAGTATTATTATTTGTTTTCGTAGATAACTTGGTGTAGAATGGAGGAGGAACGTTAAATGTAAAAATAATGCTTTCATTGTCTCTCTGGGTCGAAGAAGCAACGTATTGTTCACTTTCACGTTGACTGCTGCGTACATTATATGAAACTTAATTAATCATTCGAGCATACTGCCGCAAAATGTGCTTTACGAAAAACCGATTTACAAAATTGTGCCCTGCCACGGCATTAATTGGCCTTACTTTTCCTTCCTTTATCTCAATGACGTTACATGTTGCCCAATGGTGAAGCAGGAATGTCTCGACCATTCTTGTGAAACGAGAGATCTCGAGCTAAATAACTGCACGAACTAACGAAAAATTTCAAATTTCCTGCAGGTATTGAAAACGGATTTTTCATAGTGCTCAACAGAGCGATTGATGCAGTTCAGAGACGACAGAATGCTAATATTTAGTCACTGCAAAAGTT
>JAOYRU010001755.1:0-48545 GCA_026315105.1 Locusta migratoria | reverse complement strand
TCCATTTTCTCGGCAGAATGTTTATTTTCCTGTTTCTGAATGGTAATGCAGTATATTCGCCGTTTGTTTAAGTAAAATAGTCATATTTTCAAGGAGGAGATGATTTTGGATGTATATCGTTGCAATGGGCCGCTGGGCGCCTGGTAACCACAATTTAGCGGTTTTGACACTGATTGCCACTACCTTCAATTTCTCGGCAGAATGTTTTATTTTGCTGTTTCTGAATGGTAATGCAGTATATTCGCCGTTTGTTTAAGTAAAGTAGTCATATTTTGAAGGAGGAGATGTTTTTGGATGTATATAGTTGTAATGGGCCGCTGGGCGCCTGGTAACCACGATTCAGCGGTTTTGACACTTATAGCCACTAACCTTCATTTTCTCGGCAGAATGTTTTATTTTGCTGTTTCTTAATGGTAATGCAGTATATTCGCCGTTTGATTAAGTAAAATAATCATGTTTTCAAGGAGGAGATGATTTTTGATTAATATCGTTGCAATGGGCCGCTGGGCGCCTGATAACCACGATTTAGCGGTTTTTGACACTGATTGCCACTACCTTCATTTTCTCGGCAGAATGTTTTATTTTGCTGTTTCTTAATGGTAATGCAGTATATTCGCCGTTTGTTTAAGTAAAATAGTCATATTTTCATGGAGGAGATGATTTTGGATGTATATAGTTGCATGGGCCGGTGGGCGTCTGGTGCACGATTCACCGGTTTTGACACCGATAGCCACTACCTTCATTTTCTCGGCAGAATGTTTTATTTTGCTGTTTCTGAATGGTAATGTAGTATATTCGCCGTTTGTTTAAGTAAAATAGTCATATTTTCAAGGAGGAAATGATTTTGGATGTATATAGTTGCAATGGGCCGGTGGGCGTCTGGTGCACGAATCACCGGTTTTGACACCGATAGGCACTACCTTCATTTTCTCGGCAGAATATTTTATTTTGCTGTTTCTTAATGGTAATGCAGTATATTCGCCGTTTGTTTAAGTAAAATAGTCATATTTTCAAGGAGGAGATGATTTTGGATGTATATAGTTGCATGGGCCGGTGGGCGTCTGGAGCACGAATCACCGGTTTTGACACCGAAAGCCACTACCTTCATTTTCCCGGCAGAATGTTTTATTTTGCTGTTTCTGAATGGTAATGCAGTATATTCGCCGTTTGATTAAGTAAAATAGTCATATTTCAAGGAGGAGCTGATTTTGGATGTATATAGTTGCATGGGGCCGGTGGGCGCCTGGTGCACGATTCACCGATTTTGACACCGATAGCCACTACCTCCATTTTCTCGCAGAATGTTTTATTTTGCTGTTTCTGAATGGTAATGCAGTATATTCGCCGTTTGTTTAAGTAAAATAGTCATATTTTGAAGGAGAGAGATGTTTTTGGATGTATATAGTTGTAATGGGCCGCTGGGCGCCTGGTAACCACGATTCAGCGGTTTTGACACTTATAGCCACTACCTTCATTTTCTCGGCAGAATGTTTTATTTTGCTGTTTCTTAATGGTAATGCAGTATATTCGCCGTTTGATTAAGTAAAATAATCATGTTTTCAAGGAGGAGATGATTTTTGATTAATATCGTTGCAATGGGCCGCTGGGCGCCTGATAACCACGATTTAGCGGTTTTGACTCTGATTGCCACTACCTTCATTTTCTCGGCAGAATGTTTTATTTTGCTGTTTCTTAATGGTAATGCAGTATATTCGCCGTTTGTTTAAGTAAAATAGTCATATTTTCATGGAGGAGATGATTTTGGATGTATATAGTTGCATGGGCCGGTGGGCGTCTGGTGCACGATTCACCGATTTTGACACCGATAGCCACTACCTCCATTTTCTCGCAGAATGTTTTATTTTGCTGTTTCTTAATGGTAATGCAGTATATTCGCGGTTTGTTTAAGTAAAATAGTCATATTTTCAAGGAGGAGATGATTTTGGATGTATATCGTTGCAATGGGCCGCTGGGCGCCTGGTAACCACGATTCAGCGGTTTTGACACTGATTGCCACTACCTTCATTTTCTCGGCAGAATTTTTTATTTTGCTGTTTCTTAATGGTAATGCAGTATATTCGCCGTTTGTTTAAGTAAAATAGTCATATTTTCAAGGAGGAGATGATTTTGGATATATATAGTTGCATGGGCCGGTGGGCGTCTGGTGCACGATTCACCGGTTTTGACACCGATAGCCACTACCTCCATTTTCTCGGCAGAATGTTTTATTTTGCTGTTTCTTAATGGTAATGCAGTATATTCGCCGTTTGATTAAGTAAAATAGTCATATTTCAAGGAGGAGATGATTTTGGATGTATATAGTCCATGGCCGGTGGGCGTCTGGTGCACGATTCACCGGTTTTGGCACCGATAGCCACTACCTCCATTTTCTCGCAGAAAAGTTTTGTTTTGCTGTTTCTGAATGGTAATGCAGTATATTCGCCGTTGGTTTAAGTAAAATAGTCATATTTTCAAGGAGGAGATGATTTTGGATGTATATCGTTGCAAAGGGCCGCTGGGCGCCTGGTAACCACGATTCAGCGGTTTTGACACTGATTGCCACGTATCTTCATTTTCTCGGCAGAATGTTTTATTTTGCTGTTTCTTAATGGTAATACAGTATATTCGCCGTTTGTTTAAGTAAAATAGTCATATTTTCAAGGAGGAGATGAATTTGGATGTATATCGTTGCAATGGGCCGGTGGGCGCCTGGTAACCACGATTTAGCGGTTTTGACACTGATTGCCACTACCCTCATTTTCTCGCAGAATTTTTATTTTGCTGTTTCTTAATGGTAATGCAGTATATTCGCCGGTTGGTTAAGTAAAATAGTCATATTTTCAAGGAGGAGATGTTTTTGGATGTATATAGTTGCATGGGCCGGTGGGCGTCTGGTGCACGATTCAGCGGTTTTGACACCGATAGCGCACTACCTCCATTTTCTCGGCAGAATGTTTTATTTTGCTGTTTCTGAATGGTAATGCAGTATATTCGCCGTTTGTTTAAGTAAAATAGTCACATTTTCAAGGAGGAGATGATTTTGGATGTATATCGTTGCAATGGGCCGCTGGGTGCCTGGTAACCACGATTTAGCGGTTTTGACACTGATTGCCACTACTTTCATTTTCTCGGCAGAATGTTTTATTTTGCTGTTTCTGAATGGTAATGCAGTATATTCGCCGTTTGTTTAAGTAAAATAGTCATATTTTTGAAGGACGAGATGTTTTTGGATGTATATAGTTGTAAGGGGCCGCTGGGCGCCTGGTAACCACGATTCAGCGGTTTTGACACTTATAGCCACTACCTTCATTTTCTCGGCAGAATGTTTTATTTTGCTGTTTCTTAATGGTAATGCAGTATATTCGCCGTTTGATTAAGTAAAATAGACATATTTTCAAGGAGAGATGATTTTGGATGTATATAGTTGCATGGGGCCGGTGGGCGTCTGGTGCACGATTTACCGGTTTTCACACCGATAGCCACTACCTCCATTATCTCGCAGAATGTTTTATTTTGCTGTTTCTGAATGGTAATGCAGTATATTCGCCGTTTGATTAAGTAAAATAATCATATTTTCAAGGAGGAGATGATTTTGGATGTATATCGTTGCTAAGGGCCGCTGGGCGCCTGGTAACCACGATTTAGCGGTTTTGACACTGATTGCCACTACCTTCATTTTCTCGGCAGAATGTTTTATTTTGCTGTTTCTTAATGGTAATGCAGTATATTCGCCGTTTGTTTAAGTAAAATAGTCGTATTTTCATGGAGGAGATGATTTTGGATGTGTATAGTTGCATGGGCCGGTGGGCGTCTGGTGCACGATTCACCGGTTTTGACACCGATAGCCACTACCTTCATTTTCTCGGCAGAATGTTTTATTTTGCTGTTTCTTAATGATAATGCAGTATATTCGCCGTTTGTTTAAGTAAAATAGTAATATTTTCAAGGTGGAGATGATTTTGGATGTATATAGTTGCATGGGCCGGTGGGCGTCTGGAGCACGAATCACCGGTTTTGACACCGAAAGCCACTACCTTCATTCTCCCGGCAGAATGTTTTATTTTGCTGTTTCTTATGGTATGCAGTATATTCGCCGTTTGTTTAAGTAAAATAGTAATATTTTGAAGGAGGAGATGTTTTTGGATGTATATAGTTGTAATGTGCCGCTGGGCGCCTGGTAACCACGATTCAGCGGTTTTGACACTTATAGCCACTACCTTCATTTTCTCGGCAGAATGTTTTATTTTGCTGTTTCTGAATGGTAATGCAGTATATTCGCCGTTTGATTAAGTAAAATAGTCATATTTCAAGGAGGAGCTGATTTTGGATGTATATAGTTGCATGGGCCGGTGGGCGTCTGGTGCACGATTCACCGATTTTGACACCGATAGCCACTACCTCCATTTTCTCGCAGAATGTTTTATTTTGCTGTTTCTTAATGGTAATGCAGTATATTCGCGGTTTGTTTAAGTAAAATAGTCATATTTTGAATGAGGAGATGATTTTGGATGTATATCGTTGCAATGGGCCGCTGGGCGCCTGGTAACCACGATTCAGCGGTTTTGACACTGATTGCCACTACCTTCATTTTCTCGGCAGAATTTTTTTATTTTGCTGTTTCTGAATGGTAATGCAGTATATTCGCCGTTTGTATAAGTAAAGTAGTCATATTTTCAAGGAGGAGATGATTTTGGATGTATATAGTTGCAATGGGCCGGTGAGGTCTGGAGCACGAATCACCGGTTTTGACATCGATAGCCACTACCTTCATTTTCTCGGCAGCATGTTTTATTTTGCTGTTTCTTAATGGTAATGCAGTATATTCGCCGTTTGTTTAAGTAAAATGGTCATATTTTCAAGGAGGCGATTATTTTGAATGTATATATTTGCATGGGCCGGTGGGCGTCTGGTGCACGATTTACCGGTTTTCACACCGATAGCCACTACCTCCATTTTCTCGGCAGAATGTTTATTTTCCTGTTTCTGAATGGTAATGCAGTATATTCGCCGTTTGTTTAAGTAAAATAGTCATATTTTCAAGGAGGAGATGATTTTGGATGTATATCGTTGCAATGGGCCGCTGGGCGCCTGGTAACCACAATTTAGCGGTTTTGACACTGATTGCCACTACCTTCAATTTCTCGGCAGAATGTTTTATTTTGCTGTTTCTGAATGGTAATGCAGTATATTCGCCGTTTTGTTTAAGTAAAGTAGTCATATTTTGAAGGAGGAGATGTTTTTGGATGTATATAGTTGTAATGGGCCGCTGGGCGCCTGGTAATCACGATTCAGCGGTTTTGACACTTATAGCCACTACCTTCATTTTCTCGGCAGAATGTTTTATTTTGCTGTTTCTTAATGGTAATGCAGTATATTCGCCGTTTGATTAAGTAAAATAATCATGTTTTCAAGGAGGAGATGATTTTTGATTAATATCGTTGCCATGGGGCCGCTGGGCGCCTGATAACCACGATTTAGCGGTTTTGACACTGATTGCCACTACCTTCTTTTTCTCGGCAGAATGTTTTATTTTGCTGTTTCTTAATGGTAATGCAGTATATTCGCTGTTTGTTTAAGTAAAATAGTCATATTTTCATGGAGGAGATGATTTTGGATGTATATAGTTGCATGGGCCGGTGGGCGTCTGGTGCACGATTCACCGGTTTTGACACCGATAGCCACTACCTTCATTTTCTCGGCAGAATGTTTTATTTTGCTGTTTCTGAATGGTAATGTAGTATATTCGCCGTTTGTTTAAGTAAAATAGTCATATTTTCAAGGAGGAAATGATTTTGGATGTATAGAGTTGCAATGGGCCGGTGGGCGTCTGGTGCACGAATCACCGGTTTTGACACCGATAGGCACTACCTTCATTTTCTCGGCAGAATATTTTATTTTGCTGTTTCTTAATGGTAATGCAGTATATTCGCCGTTTGTTTAAGTAAAATAGTCATATTTTCAAGGAGGAGATGATTTTGGATGTATATAGTTGCATGGGCCGGTGGGCGTCTGGAGCACGAATCACGGTTTTGACACCGAAAGCCACTACCTTCATTTTCCCGGCAGAATGTTTTATTTTGCTGTTTCTGAATGGTAATGCAGTATATTCGCCGTTTGATTAAGTAAAATAGTCATATTTCAAGGAGGAGCTGATTTTGGATGTATATAGTTGCATGGGCCGGTGGGCGTCTGGTGCACGATTCACCGATTTTGACACCGATAGCCACTACCTCCATTTTCTCGCAGAATGTTTTATTTTGCTGTTTCTTAATGGTAATGCAGTATATTCGCGGTTTGTTTAAGTAAAATAGTCATATTTTCAAGGAGGAGATGATTTTGGATGTATATCGTTGCAATGGGCCGCTGGGCGCCTGGTAACCACGATTCAGCGGTTTTGACACTGATTGCCACTACCTTCATTTTCTCGGCAGAATTTTTTATTTTGCTGTTTCTTAATGGTAATGCAGTATATTCGCCGTTTGTTTAAGTAAAATAGTCATATTTTCAAGGAGGAGATGATTTTGGATATATATAGTTGCATGGGCCGGTGGGCGTCTGGTGCACTATTCACCGGTTTTGACACCGATAGCCACTACCTCCATTTTCTCGGCAGAATGTTTTATTTGCTGTTTCTTAATGGTAATGCAGTATATTCGCCGTTTGATTAAGTAAAATAGTCATATTTCAAGGAGGAGATGATTTTGGATGTATATAGTCCATGGCCGGTGGGCGTCTGGTGCACGATTCAACCGGTTTTGGCACCGATAGCCACTACCTCCATTTTCTCGCAGAAAGTTTTGTTTTGCTGTTTCTGAATGGTAATGCAGTATATTCGCCGGTGGTTTAAGTAAAATAGTCATATTTTCAAGGAGGAGATGATTTTGGATGTATATCGTTGCAAAGGGCCGCTGGGCGCCTGGTAACCACGATTCAGCGGTTTTGACACTGATTGCCACTACCTTCATTTTCTCGGCAGAATGTTTTATTTTGCTGTTTCTTAATGGTAATACAGTATATTCGCCGTTTGTTTAAGTAAAATAGTCATATTTTCAAGAAGGAGATGAATTTGGATGTATATCGTTGCAATGGGCCGGTGGGCGCCTGGGTAACCACGATTTAGCGGTTTTGACACTGATTGCCACTACCCTCATTTTCTCGGCAGAATGTTTTATTTTGCTGTTTCTTAATGGTAATGCAGTATATTCGCCGTTTGGTTAAGTAAAATAGTCACATTTTCAAGGAGAGAGATGATTTTGAATGTATATCGTTGCAATGGGCCGCTGGGCGCCTGGTAACCACGATTTAGCGGTTTTGACACTGATTGCCACTACCTTCATTTTCTCGGCAGAATGTTTTATTTTGCTGTTTCTGAATGGTAATGCAGTATATTCGCCGTTTGTTTAAGTAAAATAGTCATATTTTGAAGGACGAGATGTTTTTGGATGTATATAGTTGTAAGGGGCCGCTGGGCGCCTGGTAACCACGATTCAGCGGTTTTGACACTTATAGCCACTACCTTCATTTTCTCGGCAGAATGTTTTATTTTGCTGTTTCTTAATGGTAATGCAGTATATTCGCCGTTTGATTAAGTAAAATAGACATATTTTCAAGGAGGAGATGATTTTGGATGTATATAGTTGCATGGGCCGGTGGGCGTCTGGTGCACTATTCACCGGTTTTGACACCGATAGCCACTACCTCCATTTTCTCGCAGAATGTTTTATTTTGCTGTTTCTGAATGGTAATGCAGTATATTCGCCGTTTGTTTAAGTAAAATAGTCATATTTTCAAGGAGGAGATGATTTTGGATGAATATCGTTGCAATGGGCCGCTGGGCGCCTGGTAACCACGATTTAGCGGTTTTGACAGTGATTGCCACTACCTTCATTTTCTCGGCAGAGTGTTTTATTTTGCTGTTTCTGAATGGTAATGCAGTATGTTCGCCGTTTGTTTAAGTAAAATAGTCATATTTTCAAGGAGGAGATGATTTTGGATGTATATAGTTGCATGGGCCGGTGGGCGTCTGGTGCACGATTCACCGGTTTTGACACCGATTGCCCCTACCTTCATTTTCTCGGCAGAATGTTTTATTTTGCTGTTTCTTAATGGTAATACAGTATATTCGCCGTTTGTTTAAGTAAAATAGTCATATTTTCAAGGAGGAGATGAATTTGGATGTATATCGTTGCAATGGGCCGCTGGGCGCCTGGTAACCACGATTTAGCGGTTTTGACACTGATTGCCACTACCCTCATTTTCTCGGCAGAATGTTTTATTTTGCTGTTTCTTAATGGTAATGCAGTATATTCGCCGTTTGGTTAAGTAAAATATTCATATTTTCGAGGAGGAGATGATTTTGGATGTATATAGTTGCATGGGCCGGTGGGCGTCTGGTGCACGATTCAGCGGTTTTGACACCGATAGCCACTACCTCCATTTTCTCGGCAGAATGTTTTATTTTGCTGTTTCTGAATGGTAATGCAGTATATTCGCCGTTTGTTTAAGTAAAATAGTCACATTTTCAAGGAGGAGATGATTTTGGATGTATATCGTTGCAATGGGCCGCTGGGCGCCTGGTAACCACGATTTAGCGGTTTTGACACTGATTGCCACTACCTTCATTTTCTCGGCAGAATTTTTTATTTTGCTGTTTCGTAATGGTAATGCAGTATATTCGCCGTTTGTTTAAGTAAAATTGTCATATTTTCAAGGAGGAGATGATTTTGGATGTATATAGTTGCAATGGGCCAGTGAGGTCTGGAGCACGAATCACCGGTTTTGACACCGATAGCCACTACCTTCATTTTCTCGGCAGCATGTTTTATTTTGCTGTTTCTTAATGGTAATGCAGTATATTCGCCGTTTGTTTAAGTAAAATAGTCATATTTTCAAGGAGGCGATTATTTTGAATGTATATACTTGCATGGGCCGGTGGGCGTCTGGTGCACGATTTACCGGTTTTCACACCGATAGCCACTACCTCCATTTTCTCGGCAGAATGTTTATTTTCCTGTTTCTGAATGGTAATGCAGTATATTCGCCGTTTGTTTAAGTAAAATAGTCATATTTTCAAGGAGGAGATGAATTTGGATGTATATCGTTGCAATGGGCCGCTGGGCGCCTGGTAACCACGATTTAGTGGTTTTGACACTGATTGCCACTACCTTCAATTTCTCGGCAGAATGTTTTATTTTGCTGTTTCTGAATGGTAATGCAGTATATTCGCCGTTTGTTTAAGTAAAATAGTCATATTTTGAAGGAGGAGATGTTTTTGGATGTATATAGTTGTAATGGGCCGCTGGGCGCCTGGTAACCACGATTCAGCGGTTTTGACACTTATAGCCACTACCTTCATTTTCTCGGCAGAATGTTTTATTTTGCTGTTTCTTAATGGTAATGCAGTATATTCGCCGTTTGATTAAGTAAAATAATCATATTTTCAAGGAGGAGATGATTTTGGATTAATATCGTTGCAATGGGCCGCTGGGCGCCTGGTAACCACGATTTAGTGGTTTTGACACTGATTGCCACTACCTTCAATTTCTCGGCAGAATGTTTTATTTTGCTGTTTCTGAATGGTAATGCAGTATATTCGCCGTTTGATTAAGTAAAATAGTCATATTTCAAGGAGGAGCTGATTTTGGATGTATATAGTTGCATGGGCCGGTGGGCGTCTGGTGTACGATTCACCGATTTTGACACCGATAGCCACTACCTCCATTTTCTCGCAGAATGTTTTATTTTGCTGTTTCTTAATGGTAATGCAGTATATTCGCGGTTTGTTTAAGTAAAATAGTCATATTTTCAAGGAGGAGATGATTTTGGATGTATATCGTTGCAATGGGCCGCTGGGCGCCTGGTAACCACGATTCAGCGGTTTTGACACTGATTGCCACTACCTTCATTTTCTCGGCAGAATTTTTTATTTTGCTGTTTCTTAATGGTAATGCAGTATATTCGCCGTTTGTTTAAGTAAAATAGTCATATTTTCAAGGAGGAGATGATTTTGGATATATATAGTTGCATGGGCCGGTGGGCGTCTGGTTCACGATTCACCGGTTTTGACACCGATAGCCACTACCTCCATTTTCTCGGCAGAATGTTTTATTTTGCTGTTTCTTAATGGTAATGCAGTATATTCGCCGTTTGATTAAGTAAAATAGTCATATTTCAAGGAGGAGATGATTTTGGATGTATATAGTCCATGGCCGGTGGGCGTCTGGTGCACGATTCACCGGTTTTGACACCGATAGCCACTACCTCCATTTTCTCGGCAGAATGTTTTATTTTGCTGTTTCTTAATGGTAATACAGTATATTCGCCGTTTGTTTAAGTAAAATAGTCATATTTTCAAGGAGGAGATGAATTTGGATGTATATCGTTGCAATGGGCCGGTGGGCGCCTGGTAACCACGATTTAGCGGTTTTGACACTGATTGCCACTACCCTCATTTTCTCGGCAGAATGTTTTATTTTGCTGTTTCTTAATGGTAATGCAGTATATTCGCCGTTTGATTAAGTAAAATAGACATATTTTCAAGGAGGAGATGATTTTGGATGTATATAGTTGCATGGGCCGGTGGGCGTCTGGTGCACTATTCACCGGTTTTGACACCGATAGCCACTACCTCCATTTTCTCGCAGAATGTTTTATTTTGCTGTTTCTGAATGGTAATGCAGTATATTCGCCGTTTGTTTAAGTAAAATAGTCATATTTTCAAGGAGGAGATGATTTTGGATGAATATCGTTGCAATGGGCCGCTGGGCGCCTGGTAACCACGATTTAGCGGTTTTGACAGTGATTGCCACTACCTTCATTTTCTCGGCAGAGTGTTTTATTTTGCTGTTTCTGAATGGTAATGCAGTATGTTCGCCGTTTGTTTAAGTAAAATAGTCATATTTTCAAGGAGGAGATGATTTTGGATGTATATAGTTGCATGGGCCGGTGGGCGTCTGGTGCACGATTCACCGGTTTTGACAACGATTGCCCCTACCTTCATTTTCTCGGCAGAATGTTTTATTTTGCTGTTTCTTAATGGTAATACAGTATATTCGCCGTTTGTTTAAGTAAAATAGTCATATTTTCAAGGAGGAGATGAATTTGGATGTATATCGTTGCAATGGGCCGCTGGGCGCCTGGTAACCACGATTTAGCGGTTTTGACACTGATTGCCACTACCCTCATTTTCTCGGCAGAATGTTTTATTTTGCTGTTTCTTAATGGTAATGCAGTATATTCGCCGTTTGGTTAAGTAAAAATATTCATATTTTCGAGGAGGAGATGATTTTGGATGTATATAGTTGCTTGGGCCGGTGGGCGTCTGGTGCACGATTCAGCGGTTTTGACACCGATAGCCACTACCTCCATTTTCTCGGCAGAATGTTTTATTTTGCTGTTTCTGAATGGTAATGCAGTATATTCGCCGTTTGTTTAAGTAAAATAGTCACATTTTCAAGGAGGAGATGATTTTGGATGTATATCGTTGCAATGGGCCGCTGGGCGCCTGGTAACCACGATTTAGCGGTTTTGACACTGATTGCCACTACCTTCATTTTCTCGGCAGAATTTTTTATTTTGCTGTTTCGTAATGGTAATGCAGTATATTCGCCGTTTGTTTAAGTAAAATTGTCATATTTTCAAGGAGGAGATGATTTTGGATGTATATAGTTGCAATGGGCCAGTGAGGTCCGGAGCACGAATCACCGGTTTTGACACCGATAGCCACTACCTTCATTTTCTCGGCAGCATGTTTTATTTTGCTGTTTCTGAATGGTAATGCAGTATATTCGCCGTTTGTTTAAGTAAAATAGTCATATTTTCAAGGAGGCGATTATTTTGATTGTATATATTTGCATGGGCCGGTGGGCGTCTGGTGCACGATTTACCGGATTTCACACCGATAGCCACTACCTTCATTTTCTCGGCAGAATGTTTTATTTTGCTGTTTCTTAATGGTAATGCAGTATATTCGCCGTTTGTTTAAGTAAAATAGTCATATTTTCAAGGAGGAAATGATTTTGGATGTATATAGTTGCAATGGGCCGGTGGGCGTCTGGTGCACGAATCACCGGTTTTGACACCGATAGGCACTACCTTCATTTTCTCGGCAGAATGTTTTATTTTGCTGTTTCTTAATGGTAATGCAGTATATTCGCCGTTTGTTTAAGTAAAATAGTCATATTTTCAAGGAGGAGATGATTTTGGATGTATATAGTTGCATGGGCCGGTGGGCGTCTGGAGCACGAATCACCGGTTTTGACACCGAAAGCCACTACCTTCATTTTCCCGGCAGAATGTTTTATTTTGCTGTTTCTTAATGGTAATGCAGTATATTCGCCGTTTGTTTAAGTAAAATAGTAATATTTTGAAGGAGGAGATGTTTTTGGATGTATATAGTTGTAATGTGCCGCTGGGCGCCTGGTAACCACGATTCAGCGGTTTTGACACTTATAGCCACTACTTTCATTTTCTCGGCAGAATGTTTTATTTTGCTGTTTCTGAATAGTAATGCAGTATATTCGCCGTTTGATTAAGTAAAATAGTCGTATTTCAAGGAGGAGCTGATTTTGGATGTATATAGTTGCATGGGCCGGTGGGCGTCTGGTGCACGATTCACCGATTTTGACACCGATAGCCACTACCTCCATTTTCTCGCAGAATGTTTTATTTTGCTGTTTCTTAATGGTAATGCAGTATATTCGCGGTTTGTTTAAGTAAAATAGTCATATTTTCAAGGAGGAGATGATTTTGGATGTATATCGTTGCAATGGGCCGCTGGGCGCCTTGTAACCACGATTCAGCGGTTTTGACACTGATTGCCACTACCTTCATTTTCTCGGCAGAATTTTTTATTTTGCTGTTTCTTAATGGTAATGCAGTATATTCGCCGTTTGTTTAAGTAAAATAGTCATATTTTCAAGGAGGAGATGATTTTGGATATATATAGTTGCAATGGGCCGGTGAGGTCTGGAGCACGAATCACCGGTTTTGACACCGATAGCCACTACCTTCATTTTCTCGGCAGCATGTTTTATTTTGCTGTTTCTTAATGGTAATGCAATATATTCGCCGTTTGTTTAAGTAAAATAGTCATATTTTCAAGGAGGAGATGATTTTGGATGTATATATTTGCATTGGCCGGTGGGCGTCTGGTGCACGATTTACCGGTTTTCACACCGATAGCCACTACCTCCATTTTCTCGGCAGAATGTTTATTTTGCTGTTTCTGAATGGTAATGCAGTATATTCGCCGTTTGTTTAAGTAAAATAGTCATATTTTCAAGGAGTAGATGATTTTGGATGTATATCGTTGCAATGGGCCGCTGGGCGCCTGGTAACCACGATTTAGCGGTTTTGACACTGATTGCCACTACCTTCATTTTCTCGGCAGAATGTTTTATTTTGCTGTTTCTGAATGGTAATGCAGTATATTCGCCGTTTGTTTAAGTAAAATAGACATATTTTCAAGGAGGAGATAATTTGAAGTATATAGTTGCAATGGGCCGGTGGGCGTCTGGTGCACGATTCACCGGTTTTGACACCGATAGCCACTACCTTCATTTTCTTGGCAGAATGTTTTATTTTGCTGTTTCTTAATGGTAATGCAGTATATTCGCTGTTTGTTTAAGTAAAATAGTCATTTTTTGAAGGAGGAGATGATTTTGGATGTATATAGTTGCAATGGGCCGGTGAGGTCTGGAGCACGAATCACCGGTTTTGACACCGATAGCCACTACCTTAATTTTCTCGGCAGCATGTTTTATTTTGCTGTTTCTGAATGGTAATGCAGTATATTCGCCGTTTGTTTAAGTAAAATAGTCATATTTTCAAGGAGGCGATTATTTTGGATGTATATATTTGCATGGGCCGGTGGGCGTCTGGTGCACGATTTACCGGTTTTCACACCGATAGCCACTACCTCCATTTTCTCGCAGAATGTTTTATTTTGCTGTTTCTTAATGGTAATGCAGTATATTCGCCGTTTGTTTAAGTAAAATAGTCATATTTTGAAGGAGGAGATGATTTTGGATGAATATCGTTGCAATGGGCCGCTGGGCGCCTGGTAACCACGATTTAGCGGTTTTGACACTGATTGCCACTACCTTCATTTTCTCGGCAGAATGTTTTATTTTGCTGTTTCTTAATGGTAATGCAGTATATTCGCCGTTTGTTTAAGTAAAATAGTCGTATTTTCATGGAGGAGATGATTTTGGATGTATATAGTTGCATGGGCCGGTGGGCGTCTGGTGCACGATTCACCGGTTTTGACACCGATAGCCACTACCTTCATTTTCTCGGCAGAATGTTTTATTTTGCTGTTTCTTAATGGTAATGCAGTATATTCGCCGTTTGTTTAAGTAAAATAGTCATATTTTCAAGGTGGAGATGATTTTGGATGTATATAGTTGCATGGGCCGGTGGGCGTCTGGAGCACGAATCACCGGTTTTGACACCGAGAGCCACTACCTTCATTCTTCCGGCAGAATGTTTTATTTTGCTGTTTCTTAATGGTAATGCAGTATATTCGCCGTTTGATTAAGTAAAATAATCATATTTTCAAGGAGGAGATGATTTTGGATGTATATAGTTGCATGGGCCGGTGGGCGTCTGGTGCACGATTCACCGGTTTTGACACCGATAGCCACTACCTTCATTTTCTCGGCAGAATGTTTTATTTTGCTGTTTCTTAATGGTAATGCAGTATATTCGCCGTTTGTTTAAGTAAAATAGTCATATTTTGAAGGAGGAGATGTTTTTGGATGTATATAGTTGTAATGGGCCGCTGGGCGCCTGGTAACCACGATTCAGCGGTTTTGACACTTATAGCCACTACCTTCATTTTCTCGGCAGAATGTTTTATTTTGCTGTTTCTTAATGGTAATGCAGTATATTCGCCGTTTGTTTAAGTAAAATAATCATATTTTCAAGGAGGAGATGATTTTTGATTAATATCGTTGCAATGGGCCGCTGGGCGCCTGGTAACCACGATTTAGCGGTTTTGACACTGATTGCCACTACCTTCATTTTCTCGGCAGAATGTTTTATTTTGCTGTTTCTTAATGGTAATGCAGTATATTCGCCGTTTGTTTAAGTAAAATAGTCATATTTTCAAGGAGGCGATTATTTTGAATGTATATATTTGCATGGGCCGGTGGGCGTCTGGTGCACGATTTACCGGTTTTCACACCGATAGCCACTACCTTCATTTTCTCGGCAGAATGTTTTATTTTGCTGTTTCTTAATGGTAATGCAGTATATTCGCCGTTTGATTAAGTAAAATAATCATATTTTCAAGGAGGAGATGATTTTGGATTAATATCGTTGCAATGGGCCGCTGGGCGCCTGGTAACCACGATTTGGCGGTTTTGACACTGATTGCCACTACCTTCATTTTCTCGGCAGAATGTTTTATTTTGCTGTTTCTTAATGGTAATGCAGTATATTCGCCGTTTGTTTAAGTAAAATAGTCATATTTTCATGGAGGAGATGATTTTGGATGTATATAGTTGCATGGGCCGGTGGGCGTCTGGTGCACGATTCACCGGTTTTGACACCGATAGCCACTACCTTCATTTTCTCGGCAGAATGTTTTATTTTGCTGTTTCTGAATGGTAATGCAGTATATTCGCCGTTTGTTTAAGTAAAATAGTCATATTTTCAAGGAGGAAATGATTTTGGATGTATATAGTTGCAATGGGCCGGTGGGCGTCTGGTGCACGAATCACCGGTTTTGACACCGATAGGCACTACCTTCATTTTCTCGGCAGAATGTTTTATTTTGCTGTTTCTTAATGGTAATGCAGTATATTCGCCGTTTGTTTAAGTAAAATAGTCATATTTTCAAGGAGGAGATGATTTTGGATGTATATAGTTGCATGGGCCGGTGGGCGTCTGGAGCACGAATCACCGGTTTTGACACCGAAAGCCACTACCTTCATTTTCCCGGCAGAATGTTTTATTTTGCTGTTTCTTAATGGTAATGCAGTATATTCGCCGTTTGTTTAAGTAAAATAGTAATATTTTGAAAGAGGAGATGTTTTTGGATGTATATAGTTGTAATGTGCCGCTGGGCGCCTGGTAACCACGATTCAGCGGTTTTGACACTTATAGCCACTACTTTCATTTTCTCGGCAGAATGTTTTATTTTGCTGTTTCTTAATGGTAATGCAGTATATTCGCCGTTTGATTAAGTAAAATAATCATATTTTCAAGGAGGAGATGATTTTGGATTAATATCGTTGCAATGGGCCGCTGGGCGCCTGGTAACCACGATTTAGCGGTTTTGACACTGATTGCCACTACCTTCATTTTCTCGGCAGAATGTTTTATTTTGCTGTTTCTTAATGGTAATGCAGTATATTCGCCGTTTGTTTAAGTAAAATAGTCGTATTTTCATGGAGGAGATGATTTTGGATGTATATAGTTGCATGGGCCGGTGGGCGTCTGGTGCACGATTCACCGGTTTTGACACCGATAGCCACTACCTTCATTTTCTCGGCAGAATGTTTTATTTTGCTGTTTCTTAATGGTAATGCAGTATATTCGCCGTTTGTTTAAGTAAAATAGTCATATTTTCAAGGTGGAGATGATTTTGGATGTATATAGTTGCATGGGCCGGTGGGCGTCTGGAGCACGAATCACCGGTTTTGACACCGAAAGCCACTACCTTCATTCTCCCGGCAGAATGTTTTATTTTGCTGTTTCTTAATGGTATGCAGTATATTCGCCGTTTGTTTAAGTAAAATAGTAATATTTTGAAGGAGGAGATGTTTTTGGATGTATATAGTTGTAATGTGCCGCTGGGCGCCTGGTAACCACGATTCAGCGGTTTTGACACTTATAGCCACTACCTTCATTTTCTCGGCAGAATGTTTTATTTTGCTGTTTCTGAATGGTAATGCAGTATATTCGCCGTTTGATTAAGTAAAATAGTCATATTTCAAGGAGGAGCTGATTTTGGATGTATATAGTTGCATGGGCCGGTGGGCGTCTGGTGCACGATTCACCGATTTTGACACCGATAGCCACTACCTCCATTTTCTCGCAGAATGTTTTATTTTGCTGTTTCTTAATGGTAATGCAGTATATTCGCGGTTTGTTTAAGTAAAATAGTCATATTTTGAATGAGGAGATGATTTTGGATGTATATCGTTGCAATGGGCCGCTGGGAGCCTGGTAACCACGATTCAGCGGTTTTGACACTGATTGCCACTACCTTCATTTTCTCGGCAGAGTTTTTTATTTTGCTGTTTCTGAATGGTAATGCAGTATATTCGCCGTTTGTTTAAGTAAAATAGTCATATTTTCAAGGAGGAGATGATTTTGGATGTATATAGTTGCAATGGGCCGGTGAGGTCTGGAGCACGAATCACCGGTTTTGACACCGATAGCCACTACCTTCATTTTCTCAGCAGCATGTTTTATTTTGCTGTTTCTTAATGGTAATGCAGTATATTCGCCGTTTGTTTAAGTAAAATAGTCATATTTTCAAGGAGGCGATTATTTTGAATGTATATATTTGCATGGGCCGGTGGGCGTCTGGTGCACGATTTACCGGTTTTCACACCGATAGCCACTACCTCCATTTTCTCGGCAGAATGTTTATTTTCCTGTTTCTGAATGGTAATGCAGTATATTCGCCGTTTGTTTAAGTAAAATAGTCATATTTTCAAGGAGGAGATGATTTTGGATGTATATCGTTGCAATGGGCCGCTGGGCGCCTGGTAACCACGATTTAGCGGTTTTGACACTGATTGCCACTACCTTCAATTTCTCGGCAGAATGTTTTATTTTGCTGTTTCTGAATGGTAATGCAGTATATTCGCCGTTTGTTTAAGTAAAATAGTCATATTTTGAAGGAGGAGATGTTTTTGGATGTATATAGTTGTAATGGGCCGCTGGGCGCCTGGTAACCACGATTCAGCGGTTTTGACACTTATAGCCACTACCTTCATTTTCTCGGCAGAATGTTTTATTTTGCTGTTTCTTAATGGTAATGCAGTATATTCGCCGTTTGATTAAGTAAAATAATCATATTTTCAAGGAGGAGATGATTTTTGATTAATATCGTTGCAATGGGCCGCTGGGCGCCTGGTAACCACGATTTAGCGGTTTTGACACTGATTGCCACTACCTTCATTTTCTCGGCAGAATGTTTTATTTTGCTGTTTCTTAATGGTAATGCAGTATATTCGCCGTTTGTTTAAGTAAAATAGTCATATTTTCAAGGAGGCGATTATTTTGAATGTATATATTTGCATGGGCCGGTGGGCGTCTGGTGCACGATTTACCGGTTTTCACACCGATAGCCACTACCTTCATTTTCTCGGCAGAATGTTTTATTTTGCTGTTTCTTAATGGTAATGCAGTATATTCGCCGTTTGATTAAGTAAAATAATCATATTTTCAAGGAGGAGATGATTTTGGATTAATATCGTTGCAATGGGCCGCTGGGCGCCTGGTAACCACGATTTAGCGGTTTTGACACTGATTGCCACTACCTTCATTTTCTCGGCAGAATGTTTTATTTTGCTGTTTCTTAATGGTAATGCAGTATATTCGCCGTTTGTTTAAGTAAAATAGTCATATTTTCATGGAGGAGATGATTTTGGATGTATATAGTTGCATGGGCCGGTGGGCGTCTGGTGCACGATTCACCGGTTTTGACACCGATAGCCACTACCTTCATTTTCTCGGCAGAATGTTTTATTTTGCTGTTTCTGAATGGTAATGCAGTATATTCGCCGTTTGTTTAAGTAAAATAGTCATATTTTCAAGGAGGAAATGATTTTGGATGTATATAGTTGCAATGGGCCGGTGGGCGTCTGGTGCACGAATCACCGGTTTTGACACCGATAGGCACTACCTTCATTTTCTCGGCAGAATGTTTTATTTTGCTGTTTCTTAATGGTAATGCAGTATATTCGCCGTTTGTTTAAGTAAAATAGTCATATTTTCAAGGAGGAGATGATTTTGGATGTATATAGTTGCATGGGCCGGTGGGCGTCTGGAGCACGAATCACCGGTTTTTACACCGAAAGCCACTACCTTCATTTTCCCGGCAGAATGTTTTATTTTGCTGTTTCTTAATGGTAATGCAGTATATTCGCCGTTTGTTTAAGTAAAATAGTAATATTTTGAAAGAGGAGATGTTTTTGGATGTATATAGTTGTAATGTGCCGCTGGGCGCCTGGTAACCACGA
Organism: Locusta migratoria; assembly: GCA_026315105.1. Classification (NCBI taxonomy): domain Eukaryota; kingdom Metazoa; phylum Arthropoda; class Insecta; order Orthoptera; family Acrididae; genus Locusta; species Locusta migratoria. Next base: position 29,343 of record JAOYRU010001755.1, on the reverse strand, counting down.
TTCAGCGGTTTTGACACTTATAGCCACTACTTTCATTTTCTCGGCAGAATGTTTTATTTTGCTGTTTCTTAATGGTAATGCAGTATATTCGCCGTTTGATTAAGTAAAATAATCATATTTTCAAGGAGGAGATGATTTTGGATTAATATCGTTGCAATGGGCCGCTGGGCGCCTGGTAACCACGATTTAGCGGTTTTGACACTGATTGCCACTACCTTCATTTTCTCGGCAGAATGTTTTATTTTGCTGTTTCTTAATGGTAATGCAGTATATTCGCCGTTTGTTTAAGTAAAATAGTCGTATTTTCATGGAGGAGATGATTTTGGATGTATATAGTTGCATGGGCCGGTGGGCGTCTGGTGCACGATTCACCGGTTTTGACACCGATAGCCACTACCTTCATTTTCTCGGCAGAATGTTTTATTTTGCTGTTTCTTAATGGTAATGCAGTATATTCGCCGTTTGTTTAAGTAAAATAGTCATATTTTCAAGGTGGAGATGATTTTGGATGTATATAGTTGCATGGGCCGGTGGGCGTCTGGAGCACGAATCACCGGTTTTGACACCGAAAGCCACTACCTTCATTCTCCCGGCAGAATGTTTTATTTTGCTGTTTCTTAATGGTATGCAGTATATTCGCCGTTTGTTTAAGTAAAATAGTAATATTTTGAAGGAGGAGATGTTTTTGGATGTATATAGTTGTAATGTGCCGCTGGGCGCCTGGTAACCACGATTCAGCGGTTTTGACACTTATAGCCACTACCTTCATTTTCTCGGCAGAATGTTTTATTTTGCTGTTTCTGAATGGTAATGCAGTATATTCGCCGTTTGATTAAGTAAAATAGTCATATTTCAAGGAGGAGCTGATTTTGGATGTATATAGTTGCATGGGCCGGTGGGCGTCTGGTGCACGATTCACCGATTTTGACACCGATAGCCACTACCTCCATTTTCTCGCAGAATGTTTTATTTTGCTGTTTCTTAATGGTAATGCAGTATATTCGCGGTTTGTTTAAGTAAAATAGTCATATTTTGAATGAGGAGATGATTTTGGATGTATATCGTTGCAATGGGCCGCTGGGCGCCTGGTAACCACGATTCAGCGGTTTTGACACTGATTGCCACTACCTTCATTTTCTCGGCAGAGTTTTTTATTTTGCTGTTTCTGAATGGTAATGCAGTATATTCGCCGTTTGTTTAAGTAAAATAGTCATATTTTCAAGGAGGAGATGATTTTGGATGTATATAGTTGCAATGGGCCGGTGAGGTCTGGAGCACGAATCACCGGTTTTGACACCGATAGCCACTACCTTCATTTTCTCGGCAGCATGTTTTATTTTGCTGTTTCTTAATGGTAATGCAGTATATTCGCCGTTTGTTTAAGTAAAATAGTCATATTTTCAAGGAGGCGATTATTTTGAATGTATATATTTGCATGGGCCGGTGGGCGTCTGGTGCACGATTTACCGGTTTTCACACCGATAGCCACTACCTCCATTTTCTCGGCAGAATGTTTATTTTCCTGTTTCTGAATGGTAATGCAGTATATTCGCCGTTTGTTTAAGTAAAATAGTCATATTTTCAAGGAGGAGATGATTTTGGATGTATATCGTTGCAATGGGCCGCTGGGCGCCTGGTAACCACGATTTAGCGGTTTTGACACTGATATCCACTACCTTCAATTTCTCGGCAGAATGTTTTATTTTGCTGTTTCTGAATGGTAATGCAGTATATTCGCCGTTTGTTTAAGTAAAATAGTCATATTTTGAAGGAGGAGATGTTTTTGGATGTATATAGTTGTAATGGGCCGCTGGGCGCCTGGTAACCACGATTCAGCGGTTTTGACACTTATAGCCACTACCTTCATTTTCTCGGCAGAATGTTTTATTTTGCTGTTTCTTAATGGTAATGCAGTATATTCGCCGTTTGATTAAGTAAAATAATCATATTTTCAAGGAGGAGATGATTTTTGATTAATATCGTTGCAATGGGCCGCTAGGCGCCTGGTAACCACGATTTAGCGGTTTTGACACTGATTGCCACTACCTTCATTTTCTCGGCAGAATGTTTTATTTTGCTGTTTCTTAATGGTAATGCAGTATATTCGCCGTTTGTTTAAGTAAAATAGTCATATTTTCAAGGAGGCGATTATTTTGAATGTATATATTTGCATGGGCCGGTGGGCGTCTGGTGCACGATTTACCGGTTTTCACACCGATAGCCACTACCTTCATTTTCTCGGCAGAATGTTTTATTTTGCTGTTTCTTAATGGTAATGCAGTATATTCGCCGTTTGATTAAGTAAAATAATCATATTTTCAAGGAGGAGATGATTTTGGATTAACATCGTTGCAATGGGCCGCTGGGCGCCTGGTAACCACGATTTAGCGGTTTTGACACTGATTGCCACTACCTTCATTTTCTCGGCAGAATGTTTTATTTTGCTGTTTCTTAATGGTAATGCAGTATATTCGCCGTTTGTTTAAGTAAAATAGTCATATTTTCATGGAGGAGATGATTTTGGATGTATATAGTTGCATGGGCCGGTGGGCGTCTGGTGCACGATTCACCGGTTTTGACACCGATAGCCACTACCTTCATTTTCTCGGCAGAATGTTTTATTTTGCTGTTTCTGAATGGTAATGCAGTATATTCGCCGTTTGTTTAAGTAAAATAGTCATATTTTCAAGGAGGAGATGATTTTGGATGTATATAGTTGCAATGGGCCGGTGGGCGTCTGGTGCACGAATCACCGGTTTTGACACCGATAGGCACTACCTTCATTTTCTCGGCAGAATGTTTTATTTTGCTGTTTCTTAATGGTAATGCAGTATATTCGCCGTTTGTTTAAGTAAAATAGTCATATTTTCAAGGAGGAGAAGATTTTGGATGTATATAGTTGCATGGGCCGGTGGGCGTCTGGAGCACGAATCACCGGTTTTGACACCGAAAGCCACTACCTTCATTTTCCCGGCAGAATGTTTTATTTTGCTGTTTCTTAATGGTAATGCAGTATTTTCGCCGTTTGTTTAAGTAAAATAGTAATATTTTGAAGGAGGAGATGTTTTTGGATGTATATAGTTGTAATGTGCCGCTGGGCGCCTGGTAACCACGATTCAGCGGTTTTGACACTTATAGCCACTACCTTCATTTTCTCGGCAGCATGTTTTATTTTGCTGTTTCTTAATGGTAATGCAATATATTCGCCGTTTGTTTAAGTAAAATAGTCATATTTTCAAGGAGGAGATGATTTTGGATGTATATATTTGCATGGGCCGGTGGGCGTCTGGTGCACGATTTACCGGTTTTCACACCGATAGCCACTACCTCCATTTTCTCGGCAGAATGTTTATTTTGCTGTTTCTGAATGGTAATGCAGTATATTCGCCGTTTGTTTAAGTAAAATAGTCATATTTTCAAGGAGGAGATGATTTTGGATGTATATCGTTGGAATGGGCCGCTGGGCGCCTGGTAACCACGATTTAGCGGTTTTGACACTGATTGCCACTACCTTCATTTTCTCGGCAGAATGTTTTATTTTGCTGTTTCTGAATGGTAATGCAGTATATTCGCCGTTTGTTTAAGTAAAATAGACATATTTTCAAGGAGGAGATAATTTGAAGTATATAGTTGCAATGGGCCGGTGGGCGTCTGGTGCACGATTCACCGGTTTTGACACCGATAGCCACTACCTTCATTTTCTTGGCAGAATGTTTTATTTTGCTGTTTCTTAATGGTAATGCAGTATATTCGCTGTTTGTTTAAGTAAAATAGTCATTTATTGAAGGAGGAGATGATTTTGGATGTATATAGTTGCAATGGGCCGGGGAGGTCTGGAGCACGAATCACCGGTTTTGACACCGATAGCCACTACCTTCATTTTCTCGGCAGCATGTTTTATTTTGCTGTTTCTGAATGGTAATGCAGTATATTCGCCGTTTGTTTAAGTAAAATAGTCATATTTTCAAGGAGGCGATTATTTTGGATGTATATATTTGCATGGGCCGGTGGGCGTCTGGTGCACGATTTACCGGTTTTCACACCGATAGCCACTACCTCCATTTTCTCGCAGAATGTTTTATTTTGCTGTTTCTTAATGGTAATGCAGTATATTGGCCGTTTGTTTAAGTAAAATAGTCATATTTTGAAGGAGGAGATGATTTTGGATGAATGTCGTTGCAATGGGCCGCTGGGCGCCTGGTAACCACGATTTAGCGGTTTTGACACTGATTGCCACTACCTTCATTTTCTCGGCAGAATGTTTTATTTTGCTGTTTCTTAATGGTAATGCAGTATATTCGCCGTTTGTTTAAATAAAATAGTCGTATTTTCATGGAGGAGATGATTTTGGATGTATATAGTTGCATGGGCCGGTGGGCGTCTGGTGCACGATTCACCGGTTTTGACACCGATAGCCACTACCTTCATTTTCTCGGCAGAATGTTTTATTTTGCTGTTTCTTAATGGTAATGCAGTATATTCGCCGTTTGTTTAAGTAAAATAGTCATATTTTCAAGGTGGAGATGATTTTGGATGTATATAGTTGCATGGGCCGGTGGGCGTCTGGAGCACGAATCACCGGTTTTGACACCGAAAGCCACTACCTTCATTCTCCCGGCAGAATGTTTTATTTTGCTGTTTCTTAATGGTAATGCAGTATATTCGCCGTTTGTTTAAGTAAAATAGTAATATTTTGAAGGAGGAGATGTTTTTGGATGTATATAGTTGTAATGTGCCGCTGGGCGCCTGGTAACCACGATTCAGCGGTTTTGACACTTATAGCCACTACCTTCATTTTCTCGGCAGAATGTTTTATTTTGCTGTTTCTGAATGGTAATGCAGTATATTCGCCGTTTGATTAAGTAAAATAGTCATATTTCAAGGAGGAGCTAATTTTGGATGTATATAGTTGCATGGGCCGGTGGGCGTCTGGTGCACGATTCACCGATTTTGACACCGATAGCCACTACCTCCATTTTCTCGCAGGATGTTTTATTTTGCTGTTTCTTAATGGTAATGCAGTATATTCGCGCTTTGTTTAAGTAAAATAGTCATATTTTGAATGAGGAGATGATTTTGGATGTATATCGTTGCAATGGGCCGCTGGGCGCCTGGTAACCACGATTCAGCGGTTTTGACACTGATTGCCACTACCTTCATTTTCTCGGCAGAGTTTTTTATTTTGCTGTTTCTGAATGGTAATGCAGTATATTCGCCGTTTGTTTAAGTAAAATAGTCATATTTTCAAGGAGGAGATGATTTTGGATGTATATAGTTGCAATGGGCCGGTGAGGTCTGGAGCACGAATCACCGGTTTTGACACCGATAGCCACTACCTTCATTTTCTCGGCAGCATGTTTTATTTTGCTGTTTCTTAATGGTAATGCAGTATATTCGCCGTTTGTTTAAGTAAAATAGTCATATTTTCAAGGAGGAGATGATTTTGGATGTATATCGTTGCAATGGGCCGCTGGGCGCCTGGTAACCACGATTTAGCGGTTTTGACACTGATTGCCACTACCTTCAATTTCTCGGCAGAATGTTTTATTTTGCTGTTTCTGAATGGTAATGCAGTATATTCGCCGTTTGTTTAAGTAAAATAGTCATATTTTGAAGGAGGAGATGTTTTTGGATGTATATAGTTGTAATGGGCCGCTGGGCGCCTGGTAACCACGATTCAGCGGTTTTGACACTTATAGCCACTACCTTCATTTTCTCGGCAGAATGTTTTATTTTGCTGTTTCTTAATGGTAATGCAGTATATTCGCCGTTTGATTAAGTAAAATAATCATATTTTCAAGGAGGAGATGATTTTTGATTAATATCGTTGCACTGTGCCGCTGGGCGCCTGGTAACCACGATTTAGCGGTTTTGACACTGATTGCCACTACCTTCATTTTCTCGGCAGAATGTTTTATTTTGCTGTTTCTTAATGGTAATGCAGTATATTCGCCGTTTGTTTAAGTAAAATAGTCATATTTTCATGGAGGAGATGATTTTGGATGTATATAGTTGCATGGGCCGGTGGGCGTCTGGTGCACGATTCACCGGTTTTGACACCGATAGCCACTACCTTCATTTTCTCGGCAGAATGTTTTATTTTGCTGTTTCTGAATGGTAATGTAGTATATTCGCCGTTTGTTTAAGTAAAATAGTCATATTTTCAAGGAGGAAATGATTTTGGATCTATATAGTTGCAATGGGCCGGTGGGCGTCTGGTGCACGAATCACCGGTTTTGACACCGATAGGCACTACCTTCATTTTCTCGGCAGAATATTTTATTTTGCTGTTTCTTAATGGTAATGCAGTATATTCGCCGTTTGTTTAAGTAAAATAGTCATATTTTCAAGGAGGAGATGATTTTGGATGTATATAGTTGCATGGGCCGGTAGGCGTCTGGAGCACGAATCACCGGTTTTGACACCGAAAGCCACTACCTTCATTTTCCCGGCAGAATGTTTTATTTTGCTGTTTCTTAATGGTAATGCAGTATATTCGCCGTTTGTTTAAGTAAATTAGTAATATTTTGAAGGAGGAGATGTTTTTGGATGTATATAGTTGTAATGTGCCGCTGGGCGCCTGGTAACCACGATTCAGCGGTTTTGACACTTATAGCCACTACTTTCATTTTCTCGGCAGAATGTTTTATTTTGCTGTTTCTGAATAGTAATGCAGTATATTCGCCGTTTGATTAAGTAAAATAGTCATATTTCAAGGAGGAGCTGATTTTGGATGTATATAGTTGCATGGGCCGGTGGGCGTCTGGTGCACGATTCACCGATTTTGACACCGATAGCCACTACCTCCATTTTCTCGCAGAATGTTTTATTTTGCTGTTTCTTAATGGTAATGCAGTATATTCGCGGTTTGTTTAAGTAAAATAGTCATATTTTCAAGGAGGAGATGATTTTGGATGTATATCGTTGCAATGGGCCGCTGGGCGCCTGGTAACCACGATTCAGCGGTTTTGACACTGATTGCCACTACCTTCATTTTCTCGGCAGAATTTTTTATTTTGCTGTTTCTTAATGGTAATGCAGTATATTCGCCGGTTGTTTAAGTAAAATAGTCATATTTTCAAGGAGGAGATGATTTTGGATATATATAGTTGCATGGGCCGGTGGGCGTCTGGTGCACGATTCACCGGTTTTGACACCGATAGCCTTTACCTCCATTTTCTCGGCAGAATGTTTTATTTTGCTGTTTCTTAATGGTAATGCAGTATATTCGCCGTTTGATTAAGTAAAATAGTCATATTTTCAAGGAGGAGATGATTTTGGATGTATATCGTTGCAATGGGCCGGTGGGCGTCTGGTGCACGATTCACCGGTTTTGGCACCGATAGACACTACCTCCATTTTCTCGCAGAAAGTTTTGTTTTGCTGTTTCTGAATGGTAATGCAGTATATTCGCCGGTGGTTTAAGTAAAATAGTCATATTTTCAAGGAGGAGATGATTTTGGATGTATATCGTTGCAAAGGGCCGCTGGGCGCCTGGTAACCACGATTCAGCGGTTTTGACACTGATTGCCACTACCTTCATTTTCTCGGCAGAATGTTTTATTTTGCTGTTTCTTAATGGTAATACAGTATATTCGCCGTTTGTTTAAGTAAAATAGTCATATATTCAAGGAGGAGATGACTTTGGATGTATATCGTTGGAATGGGCCGCTGGGCGCCTGGTAACCACGATTTAGCGGTTTTGACACTGATTGCCACTACCCTCATTTTCTCGGCAGAATGTTTTATTTTGCTGTTTCTTAATGGTAATGCAGTATATTCGCCGTTTGTTTAAGTAAAATAGTCATATTTTGAAGGAGGAGATGTTTTTGGATGTATATAGTTGTAATGGGCCGCTGGGCGCCTGGTAACCACGATTCAGCGGTTTTGACACTTATAGCCACTACCTTCATTTTCTCGGCAGAATGTTTTATTTTGCTGTTTCTTAATGGTAATGCAGTATATTCGCCGTTTGTTTAAGTAAAATAGTCATATTTTCAAGGAGGAGATGATTTTGGATGTATATAGTTGCATGGGCCGGTATGCGTCTGGAGCACGAATCACCGGTTTTGACACCGAAAGCCACTACCTTCATTTTCCCGGCAGAATGTTTTATTTTGCTGTTTCTTAATGGTAATGCAGTATATTCGCCGTTTGTTTAAGTAAATTAGTAATATTTTGAAGGAGGAGATGTTTTTGGATGTATATAGTTGTAATGTGCCGCTGGGCGCCTGGTAACCACGATTCAGCGGTTTTGACACTTATAGCCACTACTTTCATTTTCTCGGCAGAATGTTTTATTTTGCTGTTTCTGAATAGTAATGCAGTATATTCGCCGTTTGATTAAGTAAAATAGTCATATTTCAAGGAGGAGCTGATTTTGGATGTATATAGTTGCATGGGCCGGTGGGCGTCTGGTGCACGATTCACCGATTTTGACACCGATAGCCACTACCTCCATTTTCTCGCAGAATGTTTTATTTTGCTGTTTCTTAATGGTAATGCAGTATATTCGCGGTTTGTTTAAGTAAAATAGTCATATTTTCAAGGAGGAGATGATTTTGGATGTATATCGTTGCAATGGGCCGCTGGGCGCCTGGTAACCACGATTCAGCGGTTTTGACACTGATTGCCACTACCTTCATTTTCTCGGCAGAATTTTTTATTTTGCTGTTTCTTAATGGTAATGCAGTATATTCGCCGGTTGTTTAAGTAAAATAGTCATATTTTCAAGGAGGAGATGATTTTGGATATATATAGTTGCATGGGCCGGTGGGCGTCTGGTGCACGATTCACCGGTTTTGACACCGATAGCCTTTACCTCCATTTTCTCGGCAGAATGTTTTATTTTGCTGTTTCTTAATGGTAATGCAGTATATTCGCCGTTTGATTAAGTAAAATAGTCATATTTTCAAGGAGGAGATGATTTTGGATGTATATCGTTGCAATGGGCCGGTGGGCGTCTGGTGCACGATTCACCGGTTTTGGCACCGATAGACACTACCTCCATTTTCTCGCAGAAAGTTTTGTTTTGCTGTTTCTGAATGGTAATGCAGTATATTCGCCGGTGGTTTAAGTAAAATAGTCATATTTTCAAGGAGGAGATGATTTTGGATGTATATCGTTGCAAAGGGCCGCTGGGCGCCTGGTAACCACGATTCAGCGGTTTTGACACTGATTGCCACTACCTTCATTTTCTCGGCAGAATGTTTTATTTTGCTGTTTCTTAATGGTAATACAGTATATTCGCCGTTTGTTTAAGTAAAATAGTCATATATTCAAGGAGGAGATGACTTTGGATGTATATCGTTGGAATGGGCCGCTGGGCGCCTGGTAACCACGATTTAGCGGTTTTGACACTGATTGCCACTACCCTCATTTTCTCGGCAGAATGTTTTATTTTGCTGTTTCTTAATGGTAATGCAGTATATTCGCCGTTTGTTTAAGTAAAATAGTCATATTTTGAAGGAGGAGATGTTTTTGGATGTATATAGTTGTAATGGGCCGCTGGGCGCCTGGTAACCACGATTCAGCGGTTTTGACACTTATAGCCACTACCTTCATTTTCTCGGCAGAATGTTTTATTTTGCTGTTTCTTAATGGTAATGCAGTATATTCGCCGTTTGATTAAGTAAAATATACATATTTTCAAGGAGGAGATGATTTTGGATGTATATAGTTGCATGGGCCGGTGGGCGTCTGGTGCACTATTCACCGGTTTTGACACCGATAGCCACTACCTCCATTTTCTCGCAGAATGTTTTATTTTGCTGTTTCTTAATGGTAATGCAGTATATTCGCCGTTTGTTTAAGTAAAATAGTCATATTTTCAAGGAGGAGATGATTTTGGATGAATATCGTTGCAATGGGCCGCTGGGCGCCTGGTAACCACGATTTAGCGGTTTTGACAGTGATTGCCACTACCTTCATTTTCTCGGCAGAATGTTTTATTTTGCTGTTTCTGAATGGTAATGCAGTATGTTCGCCGTTTGTTTAAGTAAAATAGTCATATTTTCAAGGAGGAGATGATTTTGGATGTATATAGTTGCATGGGCCAGTGGGCGTCTGGTGCACGATTCACCGGTTTTGACACCGATTGCCCCTACCTTCATTTTCTCGGCAGAATGTTTTATTTTGCTGTTTCTTAATGGTAATACAGTATATTCGCCGTTTGTTTAAGTAAAATAGTCATATTTTCAAGGAGGAGATGAATTTGGATGTATATCGTTGCAATGGGCCGCTGGGCGCCTGGTAACCACGATTTAGCGGTTTTGACACTGATTGCCACTACCCTCATTTTCTCGGCAGAATGTTTTATTTTGCTGTTTCTTAATGGTAATGCAGTATATTCGCCGTTTGGTTAAGTAAAATAGTCATATTTTCAAGGAGGAGATGATTTTGGATGTATATAGTTGCATGGGCCGGTGGGCGTCTGGTGCACGATTCAGCGGTTTTGACACCGATAGCCACTACCTCCATTTTCTCGGCAGAATGTTTTATTTCGCTGTTTCTGAATGGTAATGCAGTATATTCGCCGTTTGTTTAAGTAAAATAGTCACATTTTCAAGGAGGAGATGGTTTTGGATGTATATCGTTGCAATGGGCCGCTGGGCGCCTGGTAACCACGATTTAGCGGTTTTGACACTGATTGCCACTACCTTCATTTTCTCGGCAGAATGTTTTATTTTGCTGTTTCTGAATGGTAATGCAGTATATTCGCCGTTTGTTTAAGTAAAATAGTCATATTTTGAAGGAGGAGATGTTTTTGGATGTATATAGTTGTAATGGGCCGCTGGGCGCCTGGTAACCACGATTCAGCGGTTTTGACACTTATAGCCACTACCTTCATTTTCTCGGTAGAATGTTTTATTTTGCTGTTTCTTAATGGTAATGCAGTATATTCGCCGTTTGGTTAAGTAAAATAGTCATATTTTCAAGGAGGAGATGATTTTGGATGTATATAGTTGCATGGGCCGGTGGGCGTCTGGTGCACGATTCACCGGTTTTGACACCGATAGCCACTACCTCCATTTTCTCGGCAGAATGTTTTAGTTTGCTGTTTCTGAATGGTAATGCAGTATATTCGCCGTTTGTTTAAGTAAAATAGTCATATTTTCAAGGAGGAGATGATTTTGGATGAATATCGTTGCAATGGGCCGCTGGGCGCCTGGTAACCACGATTTAGCGGTTTTGACAGTGATTGCCACTACCTTCATTTTCTCGGCAGAATGTTTTATTTTGCTGTTTCTGAATGGTAATGCAGTATGTTCGCCGTTTGTTTAAGTAAAATAGTCATATTTTCAAGGAGGAGATGATTTTGGATGTATATAGTTGCATGGGCCGGTGGGCGTCTGGTGCACGATTCACCGGTTTTGACACAGATAGCCCCTACCTTCATTTTCTCGGCAGAATGTTTTATTTTGCTGTTTCTTAATGGTAATGCAGAATATTCGCCGTTTGTTTAAGTAAAATAGTCATATTTTCAAGGAGGAAATGATTTTGGATGTATATAGTTGCAATGGGCCGGTGGGCGTCTGGTGCACGAATCACCGGTTTTGACACCGATAGGCACTACCTTCATTTTCTCGGCAGAATGTTTTATTTTGCTGTTTCTTAATGGTAATGCAGTATATTCGCCGTTTGTTTAAGTAAAATAGTCATATTTTCAAAGGAGGAGATGATTTTGGATGTATATAGTTGCATGGGCCGGTGGGCGTCTGGAGCACGAATCACCGGTTTTGACACCGATAGCCACAACCTTCATTTTCTCGGCAGAATGTTTTATTTTGCTGTTTCTTAATGGTAATGCAGTATATTCGCCGTTTGTTTAAGTAAAATAGACATATTTTCCAGGAGGAGATGATTTTGGAAGTATATAGTTGCAATGGGCCGGTGGGCGTCTGGTGCACGAATCACCGGTTTTGACACCGATAGCCACTACGTTCATTTTCTTGGCAGAATGTTTTATTTTGCTGTTTCTTAATGGTAATGCAGTATATTCGCTGTTTGTTTAAGTAAAGTAGTCATATTTTGAAGGAGGAGATGTTTTTGGATGTATATAGTTGCAATGGGCCGCTGGGCGCCTGGTAACCACGATTCAGCGGTTTTGACACTTATAGCCACTACCTTCATTTTCTCGGCAGAATGTTTTATTTTGCTGTTTCTTTATAGTAATGCAGTATATTCGCCGATTGAATAAGTAAAATAGTCATATTTTCGAGGAGGAGATGATTTTGGATGTATATGGTTGCATGGGCCGGTGGGCGTCTGGTGCACGATTCACCGGTTTTGACACCGATAGCCACTACCTCCATTTTCTCGGCAGAATGTTTTGTTTTGCTGTTTCTGAATGGTAATGCAGTATATTCGCCGTTTGTTTAAGTGAAATAGTCATATTTTCAAGGAGGAGATGATTTTGGATGTATATCGTTGCAATGGGCCGCTGGGCGCCTGGTAACCACGATTTAGCTGTTTTGACACTGATTGCCACTACCTTCATTTTCTCGGCTGAATGTTTTATTTTGCTGTTTCTGAATGGTAATTCAGTATATTCGCCGTTTGTTTAAGTAAAATAGTCATATTTTCAAAGAGGAGATGATTTTGGATGTATATAGTTGCATGGGCCGGTGGGCGTCTGGTGCACGATTCACCGGTTTTGACACCGATAGCCACTACCTTCATTTTCTCGGCAGAATGTTTTATTTTGCTGTTTCTGAATGGTAATGCAGTATATTCGCCGTTTGTTTAAGTAAAATAGTCATATTTTCAAGGAGGAAATGATTTTGGATGTATATAGTTGCAATGGGCCGGTGGGCGTCTGGTGCACGAATCACCGGTTTTGACACCGATAGGCACTACCTTCATTTTCTCGGCAGAATGTTTTATTTTGCTGTTTCTTAATGGTAATGCAGGATATTCGCCGTTTGTTTAAGTAAAATAGTCATATTTTCAAGGAGGAGATGATTTTGGATGTATATAGTTGCATGGGCCGGTGGGCGTCTGGAGCACGAATCACCGGTTTTGACACCGAAAGCCACTACCTTCATTTTCCCGGCAGAATGTTTTATTTTGCTGTTTCTTAATGGTAATGCAGTATATTCGCCGTTTGTTTAAGTAAAATAGTAATATTTTGAAGGAGGAGATGATTTTGGATGTATATCGTTGCAATGGGCCGCTAGGCGCCTGGTAACCACGATTTAGCGGTTTTGACACTGATTGCCACTACCTTCATTTTCTCGGCAGAATGTTTTATTTTGCTGTTTCTGAATGGTAATGCAGTATATTCGCCGTTTGTTTAAGTAAAATAGTCATATTTTGAAGGAGGAGATGTTTTTGGATGTATATAGTTGTAATGGGCCGCTGGGCGCCTGGTAACCACGATTCAGCGGTTTAGACACTTATAGCCACTACCTTCATTTTCTCGGCAGAATGTTTTATTTTGCTGTTTCTTAATGGTAATGCAGTATATTCGCCGTTTGATTAAGTAAAATAGACATATTTTCAAGGAGGAGATGATTTTGGATGTATATAGTTGCATCGGCCGGTGGGCGTCTGGTGCACTATTCACCGGTTTTGACACCGATAGCCACTACCTCCATTTTCTCGCAGAATGTTTTATTTTGCTGTTTCTGAATGGTAATGCAGTATATTCGCCGTTTGTTTAAGTAAAATAGTCATATTTTCAAGGAGGAGATGATTTTGGATGAATATCGTTGCAATGGGCCGCTGGGCGCCTGGTAACCACGATTTAGCGGTTTTGACAGTGATTGCCACTACCTTCATTTTCTCGGCAGAATGTTTTATTTTGCTGTTTCTGAATGGTAATGCAGTATGTTCGCCGTTTGTTTAAGTAAAATAGTCATATTTTCAAGGAGGAGATGATTTTGGATGTATATAGTTGCATGGGCCGGTGGGCGTCTGGTGCACGATTCACCGGTTTTGACACAGATAGCCCCTACCTTCATTTTCTCGGCAGAATGTTTTATTTTGCTGTTTCTTAATGGTAATGCAATATATTCGCCGTTTGTTTAAGTAAAATAGTCATATTTTCAAGGAGGAAATGATTTTGGATGTATATAGTTGCAATGGGCCGGTGGGCGTCTGGTGCACGAATCACCGGTTTTGACACCGATAGCCACAACCTTCATTTTCTCGGCAGAATGTTTTATTTTGCTGTTTCTTAATGGTAATGCAGTATATTCGCCGTTTGTTTAAGTAAAAAAGACATATTTTCAAGGAGGAGATGATTTTGGAAGTATATAGTTGCAATGGGCCGCTGGGCGCCTGGTAACCACGATTCAGCGGTTTTGACACTTATAGCCACTACCTTCATTTTCTCGGCTGAATGTTTTATTTTGCTGTTTCTTAATGGTAATTCAGTATATTCGCCGTTTGTTTAAGTAAAATAGTCATATTTTCAAAGAGGAGATGATTTTGGATGTATATAGTTGCATGGGCCGGTGGGCGTCTGGAGCACGAAATACCGGTTTTGACACCGATAGCCACTACCTTCATTTTCTCGGCAGAATGTTTTATTTTGCTGTTTCTTAATGGTAATGCAGTATATTCGCCGGTTGTTTAAGTAAAATAGTCATATTTTCAAGGAGGAGATGATTTTGGATGTATATATTTGCATGGGCCGGTGGGCGTCTGGTGCACGATTTACCGGTTTTGACACCGATAGCCACTACCTCCATTTTCTCGGCAGAATGTTTTATTTTGCTGTTTCTGAATGGTAATGCAGTATATTCGCCGTTTGTTTAAGTAAAATAGTCATATTTTGAAGGAGGAGATGATTATGGATGTAAATCGTTGCAATGGGCCGCTGGGCGCCTGGTAACCACGATTCAGCGGTTTTCACACTGATTGCCACTACCCTCATTTTCTCGGCAGAATGTTTTATTTTCCTGTTTCTTAATGGTAATGCAGTATATTCGCCGTTTGGTTAAGTAAAATAGTCATATTTTCAAGGAGGAGATGATTTTGGATGTATATAGCTGCATGGGCCGGTGGGCGTCTGGTGCACGATTCACCGGTTTTGACACCGATAGCCACTACCTCCATTTTCTCGGCAGAATGTTTTATTTTGCTATTTCTGAATGGTAATGCAGTATATTCGCCGTTTGTTTAAGTAAAATAGTCACATTTTCAAGGAGGAGATGATTTTGGATGTATATCGTTGCAATGGGCCGCTGGGCGCCTGGTAACCACGATTTAGCGGTTTTGACACTGATTGCCACTACCTTCATTTTCTCGGCAGAATGTTTTATTTTGCTGTTTCTGAATGGTAATGCAGTATATTCGCCGTTTGTTTAAGTAAAATAGTCATATTTTGAAGGAGGAGATGTTTTTGGATGTATATAGTTGTAATGGGCCGCTGGGCGCCTGGTAACCACGATTCAGCGGTTTTGACACTTATAGCCACTACCTTCATTTTCTCGGCAGAATGTTTTATTTTGCTGTTTCTGAATGGGAATGCAGTATATTCGCCGTTTGTTTAACTAAAATAGTCATATTTTCAAGGAGGAGATGATTTTGGATGTATATATTTGCATTGGCCGGTGGGCGTCTGGTGCACGATTACCGGTTTTGACACCGATAGCCACTACCTCCATTTTATCGGCAGAATGTTTATTTTGCTGTTTCTGAATGGTAATGCAGTATATTCGCCGTTTGTTTAAGTAAAATAGTCACCATTTCAAGGAGGAGATGATTTTGGATGTATATCGTTGCAATGGGCCGCTGGGCGCCTGGTAACCACGATTTAGCGGTTTTGACACTGATTGCCACTACCTTCATTTTCTCGGCAGAATGTTTTATTTTGCTGTTTCGTAATGGCAATGCAGTATATTCGCCGTTTGTTTAAGTAAAATTGTCATATTTTCAAGGAGGAGATGATTTTGGATGTATATAGTTGCATGGGCCGGTGGGCGTCTGGTGCACGATTCAGCGGTTTTGACACCGATAGCCACTACCTCCATTTTCTCGGCAGAATGTTTTATTTTGCTGTTTCTGAATGGTAATGCAGTATATTCGCCGTTTGTTTAAGTAAAATAGTCACATTTTCAAGGAGGAGATGATTTTGGATGTATATCGTTGCAATGGGCCGCTGGGCGCCTGGTAACCACGATTTAGCGGTTTTGACACTGATTGCCACTACCTTCATTTTCTCGGCAGAATGTTTTATTTTGCTGTTTCTGAATGGTAATGCAGTATATTCGCCGTTTGTTTAACTAAAATAGTCATATTTTCAAGGAGGAGATGATTTTGGATGTATATATTTGCATGGGCCGGTGGGCGTCTGGTGCACGATTACCGGTTTTGACACCGATAGCCACTACCTCCATTTTATCGGCAGAATGTTTATTTTGCTGTTTCTGAATGGTAATGCAGTATATTCGCCGTTTGTTTAAGTAAAATAGTCACATTTTCAAGGAGGAGATGATTTTGGATGTATATCGTTGCAATGGGCCGCTGGGCGCCTGGTAACCACGATTTAGCGGTTTTGACACTGATTGCCACTACCTTCATTTTCTCGGCAGAATTTTTTATTTTGCTGTTTCGTAATGGTAATGCAGTATATTCGCCGTTTGTTTAAGTAAAATTGTCATATTTTCAAGGAGGAGATGATTTTGGATGTATATAGTTGCAATGGGCCAGTGAGGTCTGGAGCACGAATCACCGGTTTTGACACCGATAGCCACTACATTCATTTTCTCGGCAGCATGTTTTATTTTGCTGTTTCTTAATGGTAATGCAGTATATTCGCCGTTTGTTTAAGTAAAATAGTCATATTTTCAAGGAGGCGATTATTTTGAATGTATATATTTGCATGGGCCGGTGGGCGTCTGGTGCACGATTTACCGGTTTTCACACCGACAGCCACTACCTCCATTTTCTCGGCAGAATGTTTATTTTCCTGTTTCTGAATGGTAATGCAGTATATTCGCCGTTTGTTTAAGTAAAATAGTCATATTTTCAAGGAGGAGATGATTTTGGATGTATATCGTTGCAATGGGCCGCTGGGCGCCTGGTAACCACGATTTAGTGGTTTTGACACTGATTGCCACTACCTTCAATTTCTCGGCAGAATGTTTTATTTTGCTGTTTCTGAATGGTAATGCAGTATATTCGCCGTTTGTTTAAGTAAAATAGTCATATTTTGAAGGAGGAGATGTTTTTGGATGTATATAGTTGTAATGGGCCGCTGGGCGCCTGGTAACCACGATTCAGCGGTTTTGACACTTATAGCCACTACCTTCATTTTCTCGGCAGAATGTTTTATTTTGCTGTTTCTTAATGGTAATGCAGTATATTCGCCGTTTGATTAAGTAAAATAATCATATTTTCAAGGAGGAGATGATTTTGGATTAATATCGTTGCAATGGGCCGCTGGGCGCCTGGTAACCACGATTTAGCGGTTTTGACACTGATTGCCACTACCTTCATTTTCTCGGCAGAATGTTTTATTTTGCTGTTTCTGAATGGTAATGCAGTATATTCGCCGTTTGTTTAAGTAAAATAGTCATATTTTCAAGGAGGAAATGATTTTGGATGTATATAGTTGCAATGGGCCGGTGGGCGTCTGGTGCACGAATCACCGGTTTTGACACCGATAGGCACTACCTTCATTTTCTCGGCAGAATGTTTTATTTTGCTGTTTCTTAATGGTAATGCAGTATATTCGCCGTTTGTTTAAGTAAAATAGTCATATTTTCAAGGAGGAGATGATTTTGGATGTATATAGTTGCATGGGCCGGTGGGCGTCTGGAGCACGAATCACCGGTTTTGACACCGAAAGCCACTACCTTCATTTTCCCGGCAGAATGTTTTATTTTGCTGTTTCTTAATGGTAATGCAGTATATTCGCCGTTTGTTTAAGTAAACTAGTAATATTTTGAAGGAGGAGATGTTTTTGGATTTATATAGTTGTAATGTGCCGCTGGGCGCCTGGTAACCACGATTCAGCGGTTTTGACACTTATAGCCACTACTTTCATTTTCTCGGCAGAATGTTTTATTTTGCTGTTTCTGAATAGTAATGCAGTATATTCGCCGTTTGATTAAGTAAAATAGTCATATTTCAAGGAGGAGCTGATTTTGGATGTATATAGTTGCATGGGCCGGTGGGCGTCTGGTGCACGATTCACCGATTTTGACACCGATAGCCACTACCTCCATTTTCTCGCAGAATGTTTTATTTTGCTGTTTCTTAATGGTAATGCAGTATATTCGCGGTTTGTTTAAGTAAAATAGTCATATTTTCAAGGAGGAGATGATTTTGGATGTATATCGTTGCAATGGGCCGCTGGGCGCCTGGTAACCACGATTCAGCGGTTTTGACACTGATTGCCACTACCTTCATTTTCTCGGCAGAATTTTTTATTTTGCTGTTTCTTAATGGTAATACAGTATATTCGCCGTTTGTTTAAGTAAAATAGTCATATTTTCAAGGAGGAGATGATTTTGGATATATATAGTTGCAATGGGCCGGTGAGGTCTGGAGCACGAATCATCGGTTTTGACACCGATAGCCACTACCTTCATTTTCTCGGCAGCATGTTTTATTTTGCTGTTTCTTAATGGTAATGCAATATATTCGCCGTTTGTTTAAGTAAAATAGTCATATTTTCAAGGAGGAGATGATTTTGGATGTATATATTTGCATGGGCCGGTGGGCGTCTGGTGCACGATTTACCGGTTTTCACACCGATAGCCACTACGTCCATTTTCTCGGCAGAATGTTTATTTTGCTGTTTCTGAATGGTAATGCAGTATATTCGCCGTTTGTTTAAGTAAAATAGTCATATTTTCAAGGAGGAGATGATTTTGGATGTATATCGTTGCAATGGGCCGCTGGGCGCCTGGTAACCACGATTTAGCGGTTTTGACACTGATTGCCACTACCTTCATTTTCTCGGCAGAATGTTTTATTTTGCTGTTTCTGAATGGTAATGCAGTATATTCGCCGTTTGTTTAAGTAAAATAGACATATTTTCAAGGAGGAGATGATTTTGAAGTATATAGTTGCAATGGGCCGGTGGGCGTCTGGTGCACGATTCACCGGTTTTGACACCGATAGCCACTACCTTCATTTTCTTGGCAGAATGTTTTATTTTGCTGTTTCTTAATGGTAATGCAGTATATTCGCTGTTTGTTTAAGTAAAATAGTCATTTTTTGAAGGAGGAGATGATTTTGGATGTATATAGTTGCAATGGGCCGGTGAGGTCTGGAGCACGAATCACCGGTTTTGACACCGATAGCCACTACCTTCATTTTCTCGGCAGCATGTTTTATTTTGCTGTTTCTGAATGGTAATGCAGTATATTCGCCGTTTGTTTAAGTAAAATAGTCATATTTTCAAGGAGGCGATTATTTTGGATGTATATATTTGCATGGGCCGGTGGGCGTCTGGTGCACGATTTACCGGTTTTCACACCGATAGCCACTACCTCCATTTTCTCGCAGAATGTTTTATTTTGCTGTTTCTTAATGGTAATGCAGTATATTCGCCGTTTGTTTAAGTAAAATAGTCATATTTTCAAGGAGGAGATGATTTTGGATGAATATCGTTGCAATGGGCCGCTGGGCGCCTGGTAACCACGATTTAGCGGTTTTGACACTGATTGCCACTACCTTCATTTTCTCGGCAGAATGTTTTATTTTGCTGTTTCTTAATGGTATGCAGTATATTCGCCGTTTGTTTAAGTAAAATAGTAATATTTTGAAGTAGGAGATGTTTTTGGATGTATATAGTTGTAATGTGCCGCTGGGCGCCTGGTAACCACGATTCAGCGGTTTTGACACTTATAGCCACAACCTTCATTTTCTCGGCAGAATGTTTTATTTTGCTGTTTCTGAATGGTAATGCAGTATATTCCGCCGTTTGATTAAGTAAAATAGTCATATTTCAAGGAGGAGCTGATTTTGGATGTATATAGTTGCATGGGCCGGTGGGCGTCTGGTGCACGATTCACCGATTTTGACACCGATAGCCACTACCTCCATTTTCTCGCAGAATGTTTTATTTTGCTGTTTCTTAATGGTAATGCAGTATATTCGCGGTTTGTTTAAGTAAAATAGTCATATTTTCAAGGAGGAGATGATTTTGGATGTATATCGTTGCAATGGGCCGCTGGGCGCCTGGTAACCACGATTCAGCGGTTTTGACACTGATTGCCACTACCTTCATTTTCTCGGCAGAGTTTTTTTATTTTGCTGTTTCTGAATGGTAATGCAGTATATTCGCCGTTTGTTTAAGTAAAATAGTCATATTTTCAAGGAGGAGATGATTTTGGATGTATATAGTTGCAATGGGCCGGTGAGGTCTGGAGCCACGAATCACCGGTTTTGACAACCGATAGCCACTACCTTCATTTTCTCGGCAGCATGTTTTATTTTGCTGTTTCTTAATGGTAATGCAGTATATTCGCCGTTTGTTTAAGTAAAATAGTCATATTTTAAGGAGGCGATTATTTTGAATGTATATATTTGCATGGGCCGGTGGGCGTCTGGTGCACGATTTACCGGTTTTCACACCGATAGCCACTACCTCCATTTTCTCGGCAGAATGTTTATTTTCCTGTTTCTGAATGGTAATGCAGTATATTCGCCGTTTGTTTAAGTAAAATAGTCATATTTTCAAGGAGGAGATGATTTTGGATGTATATCGTTGCAATGGGCCGCTGGGCGCCTGGTAACCACGATTTAGCGGTTTTGACACTGATTGCCACTACCTTCAATTTCTCGGCAGAATGTTTTATTTTGCTGTTTCTGAATGGTAATGCAGTATATTCGCCTTTTGTTTAAGTAAAATAGTCATATTTTGAAGGAGGAGATGTTTTTGGATGTATATAGTTGTAATGGGCCGCTGGGCGCCTGGTAACCACGATTCAGCGGTTTTGACACTTATAGCCACTACCTTCATTTTCTCGGCAGAATGTTTTATTTTGCTGTTTCTTAATGGTAATGCAGTATATTCGCCGTTTGATTAAGTAAAATAATCATATTTTCAAGGAGGAGATGATTTTTGATTAATATCGTTGCAATGGGCCGCTGGGCGCCTGGTAACCACGATTTAGCGGTTTTGACACTGATTGCCACTACCTTCATTTTCTCGGCAGAATGTTTTATTTTGCTGTTTCTTAATGGTAATGCAGTATATTCGCCGTTTGTTTAAGTAAAATAGTCATATTTTCATGGAGGAGATGATTTTGGATGTATATAGTTGCATGGGCCGGTGGGCGTCTGGTGCACGATTCACCGGTTTTGACACCGATAGCCACTACCTTCATTTTCTCGGCAGAATGTTTTATTTTGCTGTTTCTGAATGGTAATGTAGTATATTCGCCGTTTGTTTAAGTAAAATAGTCATATTTTCAAGGAGGAAATGATTTTGGATGTATATAGTTGCAATGGGCCGGTGGGCGTCTGGTGCACGAATCACCGGTTTTGACACCGATAGGCACTACCTTCATTTTCTCGGCAGAATATTTTATTTTGCTGTTTCTTAATGGTAATGCAGTATATTCGCCGTTTGTTTAAGTAAAATAGTCATATTTTCAAGGAGGAGATGATTTTGGATGTATATAGTTGCATGGGCCGGTGGGCGTCTGGAGCACGAATCACCGGTTTTGACACCGAAAGCCACTACCTTCATTTTCCCGGCAGAATGTTTTATTTTGCTGTTTCTTAATGGTAATGCAGTATATTCGCCGTTTGTTTATGTAAATTAGTAATATTTTGAAGGAGGAGATGTTTTTGGATGTATATAGTTGTAATGTGCCGCTGGGCGCCTGGTAACCACGATTCAGCGGTTTTGACACTTATAGCCACTACTTTCAATTTCTCGGCAGAATGTTTTATTTTGCTGTTTCTGAATAGTAATGCAGTATATTCGCCGTTTGATTAAGTAAAATAGTCATATTTCAAGGAGGAGCTGATTTTGGATGTATATAGTTGCATGGGCCGGTGGGCGTCTGGTGCACGATTCACCGATTTTGACACCGATAGCCACTACCTCCATTTTCTCGCAGAATGTTTTATTTTGCTGTTTCTGAATGGTAATGCAGTATATTCGCGGTTTGTTTAAGTAAAATAGTCATATTTTCAAGGAGGAGATGATTTTGGATGTATATCGTTGCAATGGGCCGCTGGGCGCCTGGTAACCACGATTCAGCGGTTTTGACACTGATTGCCACTACCTTCATTTTCTCGGCAGAATGTATTATTTTGCTGTTTCTTAATGGTAATACAGTATATTCGCCGTTTGTTTAAGTAAAATAGTCATATTTTCAAGGAGGAGATGACTTTGGATGTATATCGTTGGAATGGGCCGCTGGGCGCCTGGTAACCACGATTTAGCGGTTTTGACACTGATTGCCACTACCATCATTTTCTCGGCAGAAAGTTTTATTTTGCTGTTTCTTAATGGTAATGCAGTATATTCGCCGTTTGGTTAAGTAAAATAGTCATATTTTCAAGGAGGAGATGTTTTTGGATGTATATAGTTGCATGGGCCGGTGGGCGTCTGGTGCACGATTCAGCGGTTTTGACACCGATAGCCACTACCTCCATTTTCTCGGCAGAATGTTTTGCTGTTTCTGAATGGTAATGCAGTATATTCGCCGTTTGTTTAAGTAAAATAGTCACATTTTCAAGGAGGAGATGATTTTGGATGTATATCGTTGCAATGGGCCGCTGGGCGCCTGGTAACCACGATTTAGCGGTTTTGACACTGATTGCCACTACCTTCATTTTCTCGGCAGAATGTTTTATTTTGCTGTTTCTGAATGGTAATGCAGTATATTCGCCGTTTGTTTAAGTAAAATAGTCATATTTTGAAGGAGGAGATGTTTTTGGATGTATATAGTTGTAATGGGCCGCTGGGCGCCTGGTAACCACGATTCAGCGGTTTTGACACTTATAGCCACTACCTTCATTTTCTCGGCAGAATGTTTTATTTTGCTGTTTCTTAATGGTAATGCAGTATATTCGCCGTTTGATTAAGTAAAATAGACATATTTTCAAGGAGGAGATGATTTTGGATGTATATAGTTGCATGGGCCGGTGGGCGTCTGGTGCACTATTCACCGGTTTTGACACCGATAGCCACTACCTCCATTTTCTCGCAGAATGTTTTATTTTGCTGTTTCTTAATGGTAATGCAGTATATTCGCCGTTTGTTTAAGTAAAATAGTCATATTTTCAAGGAGGAGATGATTTTGGATGAATATCGTTGCAATGGGCCGCTGGGCGCCTGGTAACCACGATTTAGCGGTTTTGACAGTGATTGCCACTACCTTCATTTTCTCGGCAGAATGTTTTATTTTGCTGTTTCTGAATGGTAATCCAGTATGTTCGCCGTTTGTTTAAGTAAAATAGTCATATTTTCAAGGAGGAGATGATTTTGGATGTATATAGTTGCATGGGCCAGTGGGCGTCTGGTGCACGATTCACCGGTTTTGACACGATTGCCCCTACCTTCATTTTCTCGGCAGAATGTTTTATTTTGCTGTTTCTTAATGGTAATACAGTATATTCGCCGTTTGTTTAAGTAAAATAGTCATATTTTCAAGGAGGAGATGAATTTGGATGTATATCGTTGCAATGGGCCGCTGGGCGCCTGGTAACCACGATTTAGCGTTTTGACACTGATTGCCACTACCCTCATTTTCTCGGCAGAATGTTTTATTTTGCTGTTTCTTAATGGTAATGCAGTATATTCGCCGTTTGGTTAAGTAAAATAGTCATATTTTCAAGGAGGAGATGATTTTGGATGTATATAGTTGCATGGGCCGGTGGGCGTCTGGTGCACGATTCAGCGGTTTTGACACCGATAGCCACTACCTCCATTTTCTCGGCAGAATGTTTTATTTCGCTGTTTCTGAATGGTAATACAGTATATTCGCCGTTTGTTTAAGTAAAATAGTCACATTTTCAAGGAGGAGATGGTTTTGGATGTATATCGTTGCAATGGGCCGCTGGGCGCCTGGTAACCACGATTTAGCGGTTTTGACACTGATTGCCACTACCTTCATTTTCTCGGCAGAATGTTTTATTTTGCTGTTTCTGAATGGTAATGCAGTATATTCGCCGTTTGTTTAAGTAAAATAGTCATATATTGAAGGAGGAGATGTTTTTGGATGTATATAGTTGTAATGGGCCGCTGGGCGCCTGGTAACCACGATTCAGCGGTTTTGACACTTATAGCCACTACCTTCATTTTCTCGGTAGAATGTTTTATTTTGCTGTTTCTTAATGGTAATGCAGTATATTCGCCGTTTGGTTAAGTAAAATAGTCATATTTTCAAGGAGGAGATGATTTTGGATTTATATATTTGCATGGGCCGGTGGGCGTCTGGTGCACGATTTACCGGTTTTGACACCGATAGCCACTCCACTACCTCCATTTTCTCGGCAGAAAGTTTTATTTTGCTGTTTCTGAATGGTAATGCAGTATATTCGCCGTTTGTTTAAGTAAAATAGTCATATTTTCAAGGAGGAGATGATTTTGGATGAATATCGTTGCAATGGGCCGCTGGGCGCCTGGTAACCACGATTTAGCGGTTTTGACAGTGATTGCCACTACCTTTATTTTCTCGGCAGAATGTTTTATTTTGCTGTTTCTGAATGGTAATGCAGTATGTTCGCCGTTTGTTTAAGTAAAATAGTCATATTTTCAAGGAGGAGATGATTTTGGATGTATATAGTTGCATGGGCCGGTGGGCGTCTGGTGCACGATTCACCGGTTTTGACACAGATAGCCCCTACCTTCATTTTCTCGGCAGAATGTTTTATTTTGCTGTTTCTTAATGGTAATGCAGAATATTCGCCGTTTGTTTAAGTAAAATAGTCATATTTTCAAGGAGGAAATGATTTTGGATGTACATAGTTGCAATGGGCCGGTGGGCGTCTGGTGCACGAATCACCGGTTTTGACACCGATAGGCACTACCTTCATTTTCTCGGCAGAATGTTTTATTTTGCTGTTTCTTAATGGTAATGCAGTATATTCGCCGTTTGTTTAAGTAAAATAGTCATATTTTCAAGGAGGAGATGATTTTGGATGTATATAGTTGCATGGGCCGGTGGGCGTCTGGAGCACGAATCACCGGTTTTGACACCGATAGCCACAACCTTCATTTTCTCGGCAGAATGTTTTATTTTGCTGTTTCTTAATGGTAATGCAGAATATTCGCCGTTTGTTTAAGTAAAATAGTCATATTTTCAAGGAGGAGATGATTTTGGATGAATATCGTTGCAATGGGCCGCTGGGCGCCTGGTAACCACGATTTAGCTGTTTTGACACAGATGGCCACTACCTTCATTTTCTCGGCTGAATGTTTTATTTTGCTGTTTCTGAATGGTAATTCAGTATATTCGCCGTTTGTTTAAGTAAAATAGTCATATTTTCAAAGAGGAGATGATTTTGGATGTATATAGTTGCATGGGCCGGTGGGCGTCTGGTGCACGATTCACCGGTTTTGACACCGATAGCCACTACCTTCATTTTCTCGGCAGAATGTTTTATTTTGCTGTTTCTGAATGGTAATGCAGTATATTCGCCGTTTGTTTAAGTAAAATAGTCATATTTTCAAGGAGGAAATGATTTTGGATGTATATAGTTGCAATGGGCCGGTGGGGCGTCTGGTGCACGAATCACCGGTTTTGACACCGATAGGCACTACCTTCATTTTCTCGGCAGAATGTTTTATTTTGCTGTTTCTTAATGGTAATGCAGTATATTCGCCGTTTGTTTAAGTAAAATAGTCATATTTTCAAGGAGGAGATGATTTTGGATGTATATAGTTGCATGGGCCGGTGGGCGTCTGGAGCACGAATCACCGGTTTTGACACCGAAAGCCACTACCTTCATTTTCCCGGCAGAATGTTTTATTTTGCTGTTTCTTAATGGTAATGCAGTATATTCGCCGTTTGTTTAAGTAAAATAGTAATATTTTGAAGGAGGAGATGATTTTGGATGTATATCGTTGCAATGGGCCGCTGGGCGCCTGGTAACCACGATTTAGCGGTTTTGACACTGATTGCCACTACCTTCATTTTCTCGGCAGAATGTTTTATTTTGCTGTTTCTGAATGGTAATGCAGTATATTCGCCGTTTGTTTAAGTAAAATAGTCATATTTTGAAGGAGGAGATGTTTTTGGATGTATATAGTTGTAATGGGCCGCTGGGCGCCTGGTAACCACGATTCAGCGGTTTTGACACTTATAGCCACTACCTTCATTTTCTCGGCAGAATGTTTTATTTTGCTGTTTCTTAATGGTAATGCAGTATATTCGCCGTTTGATTAAGTAAAATAGACATATTTTCAAGGAGGAGATGATTTTGGATGTATATAGTTGCATCGGCCGGTGGGCGTCTGGTGCACTATTCACCGGTTTTGACACCGATAGCCACTACCTCCATTTTCTCGCAGAATGTTTTATTTTGCTGTTTCTGAATGGTAATGCAGTATATTCGCCGTTTGTTTAAGTAAAATAGTCATATTTTCAAGGAGGAGATGATTTTGGATGAATATCGTTGCAATGGGCCGCTGGGCGCCTGGTAACCACGATTTAGCGGTTTTGACAGTGATTGCCACTACCTTCATTTTCTCGGCAGAATGTTTTATTTTGCTGTTTCTGAATGGTAATGCAGTATGTTCGCCGTTTGTTTAAGTAAAATAGTCATATTTTCAAGGAGGAGATGATTTTGGATGTATATAGTTGCATGGGCCGGTGGGCGTCTGGTGCACGATTCACCGGTTTTGACACAGATAGCCCCTACCTTCATTTTCTCGGCAGAATGTTTTATTTTGCTGTTTCTTAATGGTAATGCAATATATTCGCCGTTTGTTTAAGTAAAATAGTCATATTTTCAAGGAGGAAATGATTTTGGATGTATATAGTTGCAATGGGCCGGTGGGCGTCTGGTGCACGAATCACCGGTTTTGACACCGATAGCCACAACCTTCATTTTCTCGGCAGAATGTTTTATTTTGCTGTTTCTTAATGGTAATGCAGTATATTCGCCGTTTGTTTAAGTAAAATAGACATATTTTCAAGGAGGAGATGATTTTGGAAGTATATAGTTGCAATGGGCCGGTGGGCGTCTGGTGCATGAATCACCGGTTTTGACACCGATAGCCACTACTTTCATTTTCTTGGCAGAATGTTTTATTTTGCTGTTTCTTAATGGTAATGCAGTATATTCGCTGTTTGTTTAAGTAAAGTAGTCATATTTTGAAGGAGGAGATGTTTTTGGATGTATATAGTTGCAATGGGCCGCTGGGCGCCTGGTAACCACGATTCAGCGGTTTTGACACTTATAGCCACTACCTTCATTTTCTCGGCTGAATGTTTTATTTTGCTGTTTCTTAATGGTAATTCAGTATATTCGCCGTTTGTTTAAGTAAAATAGTCATATTTTCAAGGAGGAGATGATTTTGGATGTATATAGTTGCATGGGCCAGTGGGCGTCTGGAGCACGAATCACCGGTTTTGACACCGATAGCCACTACCTTCATTTTCTCGGCAGAATGTTTTATTTTGCTGTTTCTTAATGGTAATGCAGTATATTCGCCGTTTGATTAAGTAAAATAGTCATATTTCAAGGAGGAGATGATTTTGGATGTATATAGTTGCATGGGCCAGTGGGCGTCTGGTGCACGATTCACCGGTTTTGACACCGATAGCCACTACCTCCATATTCTCGCAGAATGTTTTATTTTGCTGTTTCTTAATGGTAATACAGTATATTCGCCGTTTGTTTAAGTAAAATAGTCATATTTTCAAGGAGGAGATGTTTTTGGATGTATATCGTTGCAATGGGCCGCTGGGCGCCTGGTAACCACGATTTAGCGGTTTTGACACTGATTGCCACTACCCTCATTTTCGCGGCAGAATGATTTATTTTCCTGTTTCTTAATGGTAATGCAGTATATTCGCCGTTTGGTTAAGTAAAATAGTCATATTTTCAAGGAGGAGATGATTTTGGATGTATATAGCTGCATGGGCCGGTGGGCGTCTGGTGCACGATTCACCGGTTTTGACACCGATAGCCACTACCTCCATTTTCTCGGCAGAATGTTTTATTTTGCTATTTCTGAATGGTAATGCAGTATATTCGCCGTTTGTTTAAGTAAAATAGTCACATTTTCAAGGAGGAGATGATTTTGGATGTATATCGTTGCAATGGGCCGCTGGGCGCCTTGTAACCACGATTTAGCGGTTTTGACACTGATTGCCACTACCTTCATTTTCTCGGCAGAATGTTTTATTTTGCTGTTTCTGAATGGTAATGCAGTATATTCGCCGTTTGTTTAAGTAAAATAGTCATATTTTGAAGGAGGAGATGTTTTTGGATGTATATAGTTGTAATGGGGCCGCTGGGCGCCTGGTAACCACGATTCAGCGGTTTTGACACTTATAGCCACTACCTTCATTTTCTCGGCAGAATGTTTTATTTTGATGTTTCTTAATGGTAATGCAGTATATTCGCCGTTTGATTAAGTAAAATAGACATATTTTGAAGGAGGAGATGATTTTGGATGTATATAGTTGCATGGGCCGGTGGGCGTCTGGTGCACTATTCACCGGTTTTGACACCGATAGCCACTACCTCCATTTTCTCGCAGAATGTTTTATTTTGCTGTTTCTGAATGGTAATGCAGTATATTCGCCGTTTGTTTAAGTAAAATAGTCATATTTTCAAGGAGGAGATGATTTTGGATGAATATCGTTGCAATGGGTCGCTGGGCGCCTGGTAACCACGATTTAGCGGTTTTGACAGTGATTGCCACTACCTTCATTTTCTCGGCAGAATGTTTTATTTTGCTGTTTCTGAATGGTAATGCAGTATGTTCGCCGTTGGTTTAAGTAAAATAGTCATATTTTCAAGGAGGAGATGATTTTGGATGTATATAGTTGCATGGGCCGGTGGGCGTCTGGTGCACGATTCACCGGTTTTGACACCGATAGCCACTACCTCCATTTTCTCGGCAGAATGTTTTATTTTGCTGTTTCTGAATGGTAATGCAGTATATTCGCCGTTTGTTTAAGTAAAATAGTCATATTTTCAAGGAGGAGATGATTTTGGATGTATATCGTCGCAATGGGCCGCTGGGCTCCTGGTAACCACGATTTAGCGGTTTTGACACTGATTGCCACTACCTTCATTTTCTCGGCAGAATGTTTTATTTTGCTGTTTCTGAATGGTAATGCAGTATATTCGCCGTTTGTTTAAGTAAAATAGTAATATTTTGAAGGAGGAGATATTTTTGGATGTATATAGTTGTAATGGGCCGCTGGGCGCCTGGTAACCACGATTCAGCGGTTTTGACAC
>JAOYRU010001754.1:45000-59096 GCA_026315105.1 Locusta migratoria | reverse complement strand
GTCCGAGGGGAAGATCGGGACACCGCCGCAACTGCGGTGCTCTTCGCGTTCCAAACCCTATCTCCCTGCTAGAGGATTCCAGGGAACTCGAACGCTCATGCAGAAAAGAAAACTCTTCCCCGATCTCCCGACGGCGTCTCCGGGTCCTTTTGGGTTACCCCGACGAGCATCTCTAAAAGAGGGGCCCGACTTGTATCGGTTCCGCTGCCGGGTTCCGGAATAGGAACCGCATTCCCTTTCGCCCAACGGGGGCCAGCACAAATAGGCATCATGCTATGACGGCCCCCATCGACATCGGATTTCTCCTAGGGCTTAGGATCGACTGACTCGTGTGCAACGGCTGTTCACACGAAACCCTTCTCCGCGTCAGCCCTCCAGGGCCTCGCTGGAGTATTTGCTACTACCACCAAGATCTGCACCGACGGCGGCTCCAGGCAGGCTCACGCCCAGACCCTTCTGCGCTCACCGCCGCGACCCTCCTACTCGTCAGGGCTTCGCGGCCGGCCGCGAGGACCGGCCATGACTGCCAGACTGACGGCCGAGTATAGGCACGACGCTTCAGCGCCATCCATTTTCAGGGCTAGTTGCTTCGGCAGGTGAGTTGTTACACACTCCTTAGCGGATTCCGACTTCCATGGCCACCGTCCTGCTGTCTTAAGCAACCAACGCCTTTCATGGTTTCCCATGAGCGTCGATTCGGGCGCCTTAACTCGGCGTTTGGTTCATCCCACAGCGCCAGTTCTGCTTACCAAAAGTGGCCCACTTGGCACTCCGATCCGAGTCGTTTGCTCGCGGCTTCAGCATATCAAGCAAGCCGGAGATCTCACCCATTTAAAGTTTGAGAATAGGTTGAGGTCGTTTCGGCCCCAAGGCCTCTAATCATTCGCTTTACCGGATGAGACTCGTACGAGCACCAGCTATCCTGAGGGAAACTTCGGAGGGAACCAGCTACTAGATGGTTCGATTAGTCTTTCGCCCCTATACCCAGCTCCGACGATCGATTTGCACGTCAGAATCGCTACGGACCTCCATCAGGGTTTCCCCTGACTTCGTCCTGGCCAGGCATAGTTCACCATCTTTCGGGTCCCAACGTGTACGCTCTAGGTGCGCCTCACCTCGCAATGAGGACGAGACGCCCCGGGAGTGCGGAGGCCGCCGCCCCGTTAAGGGCGGGGAAGCCCCATCCTCCCTCGGCCCGCGCAAGGCGAGACCTTCACTTTCATTACGCCTTTAGGTTTCGTACAGCCCAATGACTCGCGCACATGTTAGACTCCTTGGTCCGTGTTTCAAGACGGGTCGTGAAATTGTCCAAAGCTGAAGCGCCGCTGACGGGAGCGATTATTCCGCCCGAGAGCATCCCGAGCCAACAGCGGCGCGGGTCCGGGGCCGGGCCAGGTAGGTCCGTCATCCGGGAAGAACCGCGCGCGCTTGCCGGGAGCCCGGGCGCCCCGAAGGGCGAATCGACTCCTCCAGATGTACCGCCGAGCAGCCAGCCGGGACACCGGGGCTCTGCCCAACAGACGCGAACCGAGGCCCGCGGAAGGACAGGCTGCGCACCCGGGCCGTAGGCCGGCACCCAGCGGGTCGCGACGTCCTACTAGGGGAGAAGTGCGGCCCACCGCACACTGGAACGGCCCCACCCCGCGGCGAGTGGAAAGGCAACCGGACACGACCCCGCCGCGGATTGCTCCGCGCGGGCGGCCGGCCCCATCTGCCGAGGGCGGGGGCCAGTGGCCGGATGGGCGTGAATCTCACCCGTTCGACCTTTCGGACTTCTCACGTTTACCCCAGAACGGTTTCACGTACTTTTGAACTCTCTCTTCAAAGTTCTTTTCAACTTTCCCTCACGGTACTTGTTCGCTATCGGTCTCGTGGTCATATTTAGTCTCAGATGGAGTTTACCACCCACTTGGAGCTGCACTCTCAAGCAACCCGACTCGAAGGAGAGGTCCCGCCGACGCTCGCACCGGCCGCTACGGGCCTGGCACCCTCTACGGGCCGTGGCCTCATTCAAGTTGGACTTGGACTCGGCGCGAGGCGTCGGGGTAGTGGACCCTCCCAAACACCACATGCCACGACAGGCGGCAGCCTGCGGGGTTCGGTGCTGGACTCTTCCCTGTTCGCTCGCCGCTACTGGGGGAATCCTTGTTAGTTTCTTTTCCTCCGCTTAGTAATATGCTTAAATTCAGCGGGTAGTCTCGCCTGCTCTGAGGTCGTTGTTTGAGAGGCTGCGCCACGTGCGACCAGTCGGCTGTGCACGCTACCGAGACACAGTACCGGTATGCGAACCGACCGGGCGACGGGCGCGGCGCGCTACGCGCATTTCAGGAGACGCGCCGAGGCTCGCGCCCCGACACGACGCTCCCAAGTCTCCGAAGCGAGGCGGGCGCCGAAACGCCTGCCGGCTTCAGTATACGTAGCCGACCCTCAGCCAGACGTGGCCCGGGAACGGAATCCATGGACCGCAATGTGCGTTCGAAACGTCGATGTTCATGTGTCCTGCAGTTCACATGTCGACGCGCAATTTGCTGCGTTCTTCATCGACCCACGAGCCGAGTGATCCGCCGTCCTGGGTGATCTTTTTCACAATTTGTTTGTCTGTTCGTTGCGTGCGCAACTGTTTTTCATAGGCGGGACCGGGGCGTTTGACGGCCCCTGTTCCATTCCACATTCGTCGTACGGCTCCACACCGGAGCAGAGAGGCACTCGGGCGAAAGTCATTCAAAACCGGCGCCGGGCGCCAGGTGCCGCGGGCCTCCCGCCTCCGGAGCTTCAGCGCTCGTACACCAGCTCAGCAGTTAGTTTTGAGACGTGCGCGTGGTCCCGCACGCGGCGCGCGCCCAGGAGGCGCAGTGTCTGTATGCGCGACAAGACACGCACATCGCAAGACATGCAGTCAAGTCGGTAATGATCCTTCCGCAGGTTCACCTACGGAAACCTTGTTACGACTTTTACTTCCTCTAAATGATCAAGTTTGGTCATCTTTCCGGTAGCATCGGCAACGACAGAGTCGATGCCGCGTACCAGTCCGAAGACCTCACTAAATCATTCAATCGGTAGTAGCGACGGGCGGTGTGTACAAAGGGCAGGGACGTAATCAACGCGAGCTTATGACTCGCGCTTACTGGGAATTCCTCGTTCATGGGGAACAATTGCAAGCCCCAATCCCTAGCACGAAGGAGGTTCAGCGGGTTACCCCGACCTTTCGGCCTAGGAAGACACGCTGATTCCTTCAGTGTAGCGCGCGTGCGGCCCAGAACATCTAAGGGCATCACAGACCTGTTATTGCTCAATCTCGTGCGGCTAGAAGCCGCCTGTCCCTCTAAGAAGAAAAGTAATCGCTGACAGCACGAAGGATGTCACGCGACTAGTTAGCAGGCTAGAGTCTCGTTCGTTATCGGAATTAACCAGACAAATCGCTCCACCAACTAAGAACGGCCATGCACCACCACCCACCGAATCAAGAAAGAGCTATCAATCTGTCAATCCTTCCGGTGTCCGGGCCTGGTGAGGTTTCCCGTGTTGAGTCAAATTAAGCCGCAGGCTCCACTCCTGGTGGTGCCCTTCCGTCAATTCCTTTAAGTTTCAGCTTTGCAACCATACTTCCCCCGGAACCCAAAAGCTTTGGTTTCCCGGAGGCTGCCCGCCGAGTCATCGGAGGAACTGCGGCGGATCGCTGGCTGGCATCGTTTATGGTTAGAACTAGGGCGGTATCTGATCGCCTTCGAACCTCTAACTTTCGTTCTTGATTAATGAAAACATACTTGGCAAATGCTTTCGCTTCTGTTCGTCTTGCGACGATCCAAGAATTTCACCTCTAACGTCGCAATACGAATGCCCCCGCCTGTCCCTATTAATCATTACCTCGGGTTCCGAAAACCAACAAAATAGAACCGAGGTCCTATTCCATTATTCCATGCACACAGTATTCAGGCGGGCTTGCCTGCTTTAAGCACTCTAATTTGTTCAAAGTAAACGTGCCGGCCCACCTCGACACTCGGTAAAGAGCACCGCGGTAGGATTTCAACGGGGTCCGCCTCGGGACGCACGGGCACGCACGAGGCGGCCGCGCGCCTTCGGCTCGCCCCACCGGCAGGACGTCCCACGATACATGCCAGTTAAACACCGACGGGCGGTGAACCAACAGCGTGGGACACAAATCCAACTACGAGCTTTTTAACCGCAACAACTTTAATATACGCTATTGGAGCTGGAATTACCGCGGCTGCTGGCACCAGACTTGCCCTCCAATAGATACTCGTTAAAGGATTTAAAGTGTACTCATTCCGATTACGGGGCCTCGGATGAGTCCCGTATCGTTATTTTTCGTCACTACCTCCCCGTGCCGGGAGTGGGTAATTTGCGCGCCTGCTGCCTTCCTTGGATGTGGTAGCCGTTTCTCAGGCTCCCTCTCCGGAATCGAACCCTGATTCCCCGTTACCCGTTACAACCATGGTAGGCGCAGAACCTACCATCGACAGTTGATAAGGCAGACATTTGAAAGATGCGTCGCCGGTACGGAGACCGTGCGATCAGCCCAAAGTTATTCAGAGTCACCAAGGCAAACGGACCGGACGAGCCGACCGATTGGTTTTGATCTAATAAAAGCGTCCCTTCCATCTCTGGTCGGGACTCTGTTTGCATGTATTAGCTCTAGAATTACCACAGTTATCCAAGTAACGTGGGTACGATCTAAGGAACCATAACTGATTTAATGAGCCATTCGCGGTTTCACCTTAATGCGGCTTGTACTGAGACATGCATGGCTTAATCTTTGAGACAAGCATATGACTACTGGCAGGATCAACCAGGGAGCTGCCTTGCTTGCATAGCGTAGCAGCGAGGCCTGGCCGGGAGTGCATCCCGGCGGCCCGCGCGAACACGCAGTTCGCACCAGGAAGAAGAGTCCAGGAGGAGGCGGGGCTCCCCTGCACGATACACCTCGAAACCCTCTCAGGTCCCGGCGGCGCGCGGCGCCGGCCGAAGCACGTGGTCGGGTCCGAGAGAGGCGCAATCGCCCGGAGACAGGCGAGTAGACGAGTTCAGAAAACCCGTGCTCCCAACTGAGCTTGCCGCTGCCGGCAGAGGCCCGGGAGCGTGCTGTCGTGGCATTGCCGGCGGGAGGCAACACGGACGGCCGAGGCCGGCCGGAAGCTCCGGCGCCGGCGCCACAAGGGCGGGGCCGGGGCCCCGCCCCGTAGGCGGCGTGCAGAAGCGGGCGGGCGCGGCCGAGTCACCGGCCGCCGGCCGCGGTACAAGCCGCCGGCGAGAACCGCCGGGGCCACCGAGCCAGCAGCCGGAGTCGGGCCGCCGAACGCCGGGCGGCGGAGCAGCCCACACAGGCCGCAGCCGCCGCGCCGCGCTTCGCACAGCGCGCCCCGCCGCCGCCCCCACTCGCGGGGAGCCGCGCCGGCCGCGCGCCGCCGCGCGCCCCTCCCGCCCGCCGCGCGCCGCGCCAGGCCGCCGCCTCGGCGGCAGCGCGCCGGCGCCGCGCGGCCGGCGCGCGCGCCCGCGCCGCCCGCCCCACCGCCGCCGCGCGGGCCCCGCCCGCCGGCCGGCGTCGCCGCCCGCCCGCCGGCCCACCGTACCGGTCGCCACGCACTCTGGCAAGAAAGTGCACCACCGGGTGACCGTCGCACGCAATCGTACGAATCGCGTGTTGCGTCCCAGGGAGCAACCGGTAACGATAGGGCAACGACGCCAAACCCATTGCAGTGGGTCCCGTGGAGTTGGCAACCCTTTCTTTTCCTTTGTCCTTTCGGAGTTCTAGACGGATGCGCGACAGGTGCGGTGTGCAAAACGTAAATAGCTCTGCAACAGTTCGCCGACAAACATACGGAACATTCCCGCAGACCGTTGTGGTTGTTTGTTTCGCCTTCTCCGCCCGTTTGCGGTTCGTTTGTTTTTCCTTCATGGTCGTTTCTGTTCGTTTCTTGTTGGTTTCGCTACTGCGGTTGTTCCTGCTGTTTTTCCCTGCTCGTTTGTGGTGTTTGTTGCTGCCGTCGTTTACACACATAGTTCCGACCACAGTTGGAAGTCGCTCCCAAAGAGCTGTACAGGCAATGCTAATGACATTTGACTGTGCACACCACACGTCGTGCGGCGAATGCAATGATGGGGAATCCATTGACACGCCACTGTGACGGTCCGGGGTTCTCCGCACAAAACCGAAACACCTCTGGCGATCCTCGCCGGCGAACTGGTAGCAATTGACCACAAACCGGGGTCGTTTTGGAGTTGGCCTGACAGAACTATTTGCCCAACAGCGCAAACAGAGCTCGCAAAGCAATGTGGAATGCATCGTCACGTCACTGTACACCGGCACCATTGCCGTCGGGAAATCCGCATTGCCTTGGGGGCCTCTGTGTACATATACTGCACGTCTAGAGTGCATGTGAACATTGCCATCTAACCGCCCGAAGAGCACGAAACAAAAGAAACAAACGTGCGTTCACCACGGTGGGTATCCGAGTAGCCGTCTCATTCGTGCCCCTCACCCGGGACACATACACTTGCCGCACATTCAATGAGCGAGTACTGCCCACCGGAGACAAGAACCATTGCACATGCCCCAAGAGCTCGGGAGGGAAACAAAAGCGGGTCGAATTGTTGGAAGGAAACGGGTGCACAGTCCACGGTAGCTTGTCAATGGACACCCCATTATTGCAATTACCCCACAGGGTATAATCCGCACGGAACAATGCCATCCGGCCTACCTGTAGAACCCGTTGCCAGCTATTGGGAACTGCGGTCGGAACCATGTCCGTACAATTAGGCAAACGAGTATCCCGAGGGACACCAATTGTCGTGGCGATGTGTCGTAGTTTGCAGAACCGTGTAAACCGTGTACAGAGAACCCCCGAAACCGATGTACATCCGCCGAGAACTCTGAACGACATGTGCACGTTCCACAAAACGGGTGCCAGCGTCACAGGACCGTTGTCGTGGACGGGTAGCCGTGACCAGGATTGACGTGGCGAGGTTACGCGCGGTCGCGGTACGCCGCGGTAGGTTAGGGTTGCGTTAGGTTAGGTTAGGTTAGGTTAGGTTAGGCGAGGTTGGGTTAGGTTAGGCTACGTTGGGTTAGGTTAGGTCACGTTGGGTTAGGTTAGGTCACGTTAGGTTAGGTTAGGTTAGGTTAGGGTAGGTTAGGTTAGGCGACGCTACGCTAGGTTACGTTAGCGGAGGGCAGGGCAGGTGACGCGACGCGACGCCAGGCCGGGTCACGTCACGTCGCGTCGCAGCGCGCCGGGCGGCGCCCGCGGCCGCGCCCCGCCCCCCACACCAGCCGACGCCGGCCTGCGGAGGGCGGCGCGACGTGCGCGCGTGCGGGGCACAGCCGCGCGCCGGGGCCGCCCGCCCGACGGGCACCGGGCGCCGGGGCAGCGGCCGGCCGCGGCCCGGCCGAGGCGCCCAGGCCGGCGGCGCGGCGCGTGCGCCCCGCGGGGGCCGGTGGCGCTGCGCCGGGCCGGGCCGGAGTGGCGGCGGTCCGAGCGGCCGGCGGCCGGCGGGGGCGCGCGCCGCCGCCCCCGACCGAACCGAGCGGATAGGGACAGCGGGAAAGTCGGGGAGGGCGGCGAACGCGTCACGGCGCGGTCCCGGGGGGTGCCCACAGTGGAATGAGAGGGCGACCAGGGCCCGCCGTCCACCCGCGCGTGGCGCGAATTTCGGGGGTCGCCCGGCGGAGGAGGGCCGGCGACGGCGAGCCGGCGGCCGGAGGAGCGGGCGTGTGTTCGCGCGGCGACAAATGGACCGGCCGCCACCGTTTGTGTCCGCGAGCGCCAACCCGAACGCCGGAGGCCGGCGGCAGTGCGAGACGGGCGGGCAAATGGCACACGTACGGGAGCACCCGAAACGGCGCGCGCGCGGCAAGAAATACAAAGAGGGCGGGGGGGGGGGGGGGGGTGTGTGTGTGTGTGTGTGTGCGGCGGCACGGACACACACGCAAAAAAGGAACAGGTAACATGTGCATTACGACGCAAGGTCGGCAATACGCGTGCACGACAAGGTGCATCACCGGCCATTGGACGGGTACACGAACGGAGGACGTCCGTACAGAAGGAACGCAGACAGACGCGCGAGTGGGTGAGACCAGGAGCCCGGTTCCGCCCTCCCGCCGGCCCGTCGATGTGGTGCAGGGCGACGACGCGCCGTGGAGGAGCGGCCCGCGGCCGTCGCCAGCGTGTGCGGCGCCGAGGGCGCGACAGGTGGCGCTGCCGGCGACGGGTGCGCGGAACCGCCGATAGGTGGCGCCGGCGAGGGCACGGCGGGAGGCGGGCGGCCGTCGTGCGGCCGGCAGATGGCGGCACCGCGCCGAGGAGCCGGCCGGGTTAATGGCGGGGACGGCGGTGACGCCGCCACGTAGAGACCAATTGCGACGGGCGAACGAGGAGGCGCCGCCCCGGAGCGCAGGGGCGCGCCCGATCGCGTTGGGCGACACTCGCGTGGCGCGGCCGGGGGGGGTGGCCCGCACCCGGTTCACGGCCGACGTCGCCAGCGACTCGAGGGCGGAGGGTGCCGGACCTGCGACGTTGGCACGCCTGCGTCGGGAAGGCGTACATGTCGAGACAGACATGCAATTGGTGCGGAGGTCCGTGTACGAAAGGGAAACAGGTGCGCATAAATGCCGCCGAGAAGGTACACAAACGTACCGCAAAGGTTGGCGGGCTCCTCACGAGTGTCCGCCCAGTGGTGCAAACATAGTAGTAACTAGGTGGCAAGGAGGTCTACCGGAAGCCGTCGTGACATGTCGCCGTGCACACCGTACGTCGGCGGATAGACGCGGTGATGTGGAAGGTCCGTTGCGCGTTACTGCACACGCGGCACCGCGTGTCCGAGACAGGCACACCGTCATCTTGCGGCCCTGTGTACATACACCACAGTTGTAGAGGTCATGTGAAGATTCGTATGGTAACCGCCCGAGGGAAATACGTGTACAAACGCCGGACCGCGGTTATACGACGCGACGGGCATGGGAGGGAAGCATCAGTGGGGAAGGGCGTAAGGCAGGGTGCTAGCCTATCCCCGATGCTGTTCAGTGTGCACATCGAGCAGGCGGTGAAGGAAAGCACGGACGGCTCTGGGATAGGGAGTAACGTTCAGGGGGGCGACAGGACAACATTGCGTGTTGCCGATGGCAGTGTAATGCTGCCAGAGACAGCAAAGGACCTAGAAGAGCGGTTGAATGGAGTGGACAGTGTGTTGCGGGGAATGTATACAATGGACATTGACAAGAGCAAAACAAAAGTA
Organism: Locusta migratoria; assembly: GCA_026315105.1. Taxonomy (NCBI): domain Eukaryota; kingdom Metazoa; phylum Arthropoda; class Insecta; order Orthoptera; family Acrididae; genus Locusta; species Locusta migratoria. The sequence goes on along the minus strand of JAOYRU010001754.1, from coordinate 49,847 downwards.
ATGGACGTGCGGTCGTCGAGGATGAGGCGACGCCGAAGGAGGTAGAGTGGGGAACGATACAATGTCGGCGGTAGATGCGTTTTGTTACGTGGGTAGGGAAATAACGGGCGATGGTCGCGGTACAGAGGACATAAAATGCAGAATGGCGATGGGAGGGAAAGCATTCCGGGAAGACGAGAAATGTGCTAACACCGAACAGTAATGTGCGTATGAGGAGGTCTTGTCGGAAAGCATTTGAGCGGAGAGGTGCCTTGTACGGACGTGACACGCGGACGACAGGCGGTGCGGACAGGGGGAGATTAGAGGCGTTTGAGATGTGGTGCCACAGAAGCATGCCAATGCTTAGGTGGGTAGCTCGCATAGCCAATGAAGAGGTACTGGACAGACCCGTGGCCAAAAGAGGGGATCGCAGACATCGAGGAATCGTGCATGTAGCACCGGGGGGGGGGAGGTGTGTGGGGGTACAAATCGCAGAGGGCGACCGAGAGACGCGTATAGTATGCCGATTCACGTGGATGTGGGGTGCCGTTCCCATGAGGAGATGAAAAGGCCTGCTCAGGACAGAGACTAGGGTGGAGAGCTGCATCAAAGCAGACCCCGGACCGAGCAGCATAATGCGAATAACATTAACCGCCCGGGACAAAGAGTATGGTGACATTTGCCGATACCGGATAGGCCGTCGCACGTGTGCCCCGTAACCGGGAAAGATACACGATCCGCAGGCCGTGACGGGTATTCCACCCGCTGCACATGCAATGTGTCGTTTGTACGCCCGACCGGGTACCGCGCATCGTAAACACGAACCGTTGCGCATGCCCCGGGAGCCCGCGAACAAAAGGGTCCCATCGTGGGGAGAAAGGTACAGCGGTAGAGCAGACGGGCGCAAATGCCACGGTAGCATGTGCGTGGACACCCCATTACGGGAGGTATCGCGTGAGGTGTAATGTGCACGGAGGATGTCCGCCAAGAGCCGGTCGACAGCCATTTTGGAACCGTGGGCCGAGCCATGTCGGTGCGCGTTGTCCCTGTACCGGTACCGGTGGTCGGTGTTCAGAACAATAGCGGGCCCGTGCACCGACACGTTGTCCTGCCCCCGACATTATCAGGGAAGGCCTGGTATTTGGACATCATTGCGGCATGGGGCGACAGTTGTCGATGAACGTGCGAGACGGGAACCGTTACGAACAGCACTGTCAACCGGTTGCGCACGACGGAGGACACCCTTGCGTTGTACGACATAGCGATAGCATGTAGCAGACGGGGGCCGTACGGTATTGTGTCGGAGGTGGCCGCAATCACGTACATGCAGGTAAGTGTATGTGACGTGCGCGTACCGTACATGTACAAATACGGCCCCACCCAGCACGTACATTGGCGCGTATGAATGTGTAGTAATGGGTCTGCCCTATCCTCCCGCCGCCCGTAATGTCTGTGGCAGCCGCGGTGAATCACCGCAACAATGGATGGCATCGGTGATGGGTAAGAGTGAATGGCGACATGTCGTGTAGCCCGCCGGTCGTGTGTACACACGTATTCCACAACATTGCCGTTTACCGGCCATAGATCCCGCAGGCGACGCCCGTGTACATGTCCAGACGTCCAGACGTACGTAACATTCCCATCCGACGTGTGCCACGTCGCCGACCGCACCGTACTGTGTGCTACACGGCCCGTAGTCCCATGTCGACGAACCGCCGTCCACTGCTCTGCGAGCGGGTACCACATCATTAACATCCCATGTACAGCCAAACGCCAGCCGCCGGTGGATCGACCGCGAAAGGTACCTGCCCGTCGAGCCGTTGCGTCACGTTCTGCCTGCACAGCACTCCACCGTGAGGTGGCGTACCGCTGCAGTGCAATGCGTGTAATGCGTGTCCCCGCACGTTACTGATTGGGCTCTTCCATGGCCTCTAACGCCACACCACCTCCCTCCGTAGATGTGCCAATCGCACACGTTCATAGCCAGGCTGCAACACTATACCAGTTACACACGTTTGCAGATCAGATGAGATTAATCATTTGTTCCGTAGACCCAAATTGAGGGGATCCTCGTGGATGTGGGACATGTCAGGAAACAAAATGTACAGGTTGCATAACAAATAATACCGACAATGTAAATACAGATACATAGGTGTTTAAGGTCGTTCCTTTAGGGTTGTCTTGTGATCGTGTAATAGTACTGATGTAGTATGTGTGCATGCGGCACGCGGTACAAGGTAGAAGGTCACTAACGGAGTAGAAGGGGGTGGCCACTAGAAGGTCGTTTAGGTTCCTCTTCAACTGACCTGTATTTGTAGCTAAAGTGTTTGTACTTGATGGTAAAGTATGGGAAATGTGTGTTCCTGAGTAGTGGACCCCTTTGTGAACGGAAGTAGGTGCTTTTAAGGCCCTGTGTAGACCATTGTTGTTTCTAGTATTGTATGTGTGAACCGAGCTGTTTGTTGGGAAAAGGGATATATTATTTATGACAAATGCCATTAAGGAATAAATACACTGAGAGGCGGTAGTTAATATACCCAGTTCTTTGAAGAGGCTTCTACAAGACGTCCGTGAATGTACGCCACAAATAATACGTAGTACACGTTTGTGGGCTCTGAAGACGGGTGACCGGCGTGAGGGGTTACCCCACAAGTATTATACCATGTGACATCAAGGAATGAAAGTAAGCAAAGTATGCGCGCGTTGGTATTCGTATGTCCGACACCACCCGTATTGGAAATACAGAGTTGTTGAGTCGTTTCGGCAGTTCTGTGGCGTGCCCCTCCCAACTAAATGTATTACCAAGCTGTAGTCCCAGGCATTTAATTCTGTCAACGGCCTGCATCCGCTCTGCGTCATATTCAATGCATGCGCTGTCGGGAAATCTCTTACATGTTCTGAACCGCAGGTGGTGCGTCGTTGCAAAGTGTAATGACGATGAGTTGGATGTAAACCATGTAGCGATGTTCATGGAATTATCATTAGCAGACGTTTCGATCACCATACGTGACGTACTCGTCATTGCAATACGTGTATCGCCTGCAGACAAACCGAACTCCGCCCCCGGTAGTGTAACCGATGGGAGATCATTAACGTGCACACGAAAAAGCAATGGCCCTCAGATGGGTCCCTGTGGGACACCACATGTAGTTGCGTCCCAACCCGATGATGACTGTTGGCCCAATTCACCAGTCGCCTGCACCGACACCCTTCGATTCCTGTTGGTGAGGTACGACTCGAACCATTTGGCGGCGTTTCCCGTGACCCCATAGAATCCTAATGTACGTAAAAGGATGTTATGGTGCAACACAATCAAATGCCTTTGACAACCCACAGACAATACCTGCTGCTTGCAATGTATCGTCTAATGAGGTACGTACGTTCGCACCGAAGGTGTAAACAGCCTCCTCAATATCGGAACCTTTCAGAAATCCAAACTGCGATCTAGACAATATGCCATTTGTGGTGAAGTGGGTGAGAAGCCGCCTGTACATTACCTTTCCTATAATGTGTGGGAATGCTGGCAAAAGTGAAATGGGTCTGTAGTTTGATGGTATCTCTGTACCCCCCTTCGTGACGAGAGGTCGAATGTCTGCAGCTGTTAGCCAATCAGGAAACGTTCCCGTTAAAACAGACGGGATACACAAATAACCTGGGATTGTGCTACGTCCACAGGAACACGCGTTACGTAACGGTGTCGTTATTTCATCGTATCCACCGGACGCCTTTGCTTTGCAGGACCGCATTATGGACGAAACTCCGTGCGGTGGCGTGACCGACATATCCATGTGTGTGAAGCTATTTGTAACTGCTAGGGTCCAATAATCAAGCGCATACTATCAGTAACGGATAGAAAGTACGTGTGAAATAGATGTGCCACACTATGCCCACCGGTTACTAATGTCTCAGCTACCCCTAACCGTACCTGCTCGTGTTCCCTTCCGGTTCTACCAGCCGCTTCTTTCACTATTTCCCATACTGTATTTATGTGGTTGCCTGATGTTGCTATCGTCTTGTCGTAGTGCATTTGTTTAGATACCTGAATAGCTTTTTGTAATATTGTACAGTATCCCTTATATTTAGGTAGACCATCGTCACTGCAGCTACTCTAGGCTGATAGATACATACCCCTTGTTGTCTTACATGACATCTGTAGTCCCTGTGTAATCCAAGGCGTCCTTATAGACGTCTGTTTCAGTCGCGGTACTTTTAGAGGAAAACAGTTTCCAAACGTGATACTAATATCATTAATGAATGCCTGCCTGCAGTGTGCAGGCAGTGACTACCAGACGGCAGGCAGGTCGCCATTTGCATCCGACCACCGTGGCACGTGTGCAGAAAGGCGTACAGTAGTCTGCAGCATCCGTTGTCACGGCGCCGCCACGAGAACCGACGAATCGTAGCACCAACGCACACGCTTCCAGGTCGAACGTGGAGAGGTACCTCATGGCGCGCCCCTGCTGGTCTGTTGGGGAGCTCCGGGAAAGGGGCAACAAGTACGCTGCGGCGTGTGTGGTCGTTACTGCTGCTTTGCACGGTGTCGGACGAGTGCCGTGTGCACAGGACTACGTCACATTCCTGTGGCACAGGTGAAGCGGTCGGTCCACGAAGGTCATTAGGCACGAAACGAAGAGGGGTACAGGGGCAGGAAAAACGTTACACAGCATACACCATCGGTTCGGGTATTCAGTTATTTACGTATTCTGTGTTATCGTCGTAGCAATAGCTTGGGAGCTGCCAAGCACTGTGCAGTTGTCGTTTGTTGAATAATACGTTCAGCACAATAGGCATTGCAAAATCGCCGACGCATGACCTGTTGCCAATGAACGAAGGTTGCAAGGCGCGATAGTGACACCATGTGATAGCCG
>JAOYRU010001754.1:30000-40000 GCA_026315105.1 Locusta migratoria | reverse complement strand
GAGACACAGTACCGGTATGCGAACCGACCGGGCGACGGGCGCGGCGCGCTACGCGCATTTCAGGAGACGCGCCGAGGCTCGCGCCCCGACACGACGCTCCCAAGTCTCCGAAGCGAGGCGGGCGCCGAAACGCCTGCCGGCTTCAGTATACGTAGCCGACCCTCAGCCAGACGTGGCCCGGGAACGGAATCCATGGACCGCAATGTGCGTTCGAAACGTCGATGTTCATGTGTCCTGCAGTTCACATGTCGACGCGCAATTTGCTGCGTTCTTCATCGACCCACGAGCCGAGTGATCCGCCGTCCTGGGTGATCTTTTTCACAATTTGTTTGTCTGTTCGTTGCGTGCGCAACTGTTTTTCATAGGCAGGACCGGGGCGTTTGACGGCCCCTGTTCCATTCCACATTCGTCGTACGGCTCCACACCGGAGCAGAGAGGCACTCGGGCGAAAGTCATTCAAAACCGGCGCCGGGCGCCAGGTGCCGCGGGCCTCCCGCCTCCGGAGCTTCAGCGCTCGTACACCAGCTCAGCAGTTAGTTTTGAGACGTGCGCGTGGTCCCGCACGCGGCGCGCGCCCAGGAGGCGCAGTGTCTGTATGCGCGACAAGACACGCACATCGCAAGACATGCAGTCAAGTCGGTAATGATCCTTCCGCAGGTTCACCTACGGAAACCTTGTTACGACTTTTACTTCCTCTAAATGATCAAGTTTGGTCATCTTTCCGGTAGCATCGGCAACGACAGAGTCGATGCCGCGTACCAGTCCGAAGACCTCACTAAATCATTCAATCGGTAGTAGCGACGGGCGGTGTGTACAAAGGGCAGGGACGTAATCAACGCGAGCTTATGACTCGCGCTTACTGGGAATTCCTCGTTCATGGGGAACAATTGCAAGCCCCAATCCCTAGCACGAAGGAGGTTCAGCGGGTTACCCCGACCTTTCGGCCTAGGAAGACACGCTGATTCCTTCAGTGTAGCGCGCGTGCGGCCCAGAACATCTAAGGGCATCACAGACCTGTTATTGCTCAATCTCGTGCGGCTAGAAGCCGCCTGTCCCTCTAAGAAGAAAAGTAATCGCTGACAGCACGAAGGATGTCACGCGACTAGTTAGCAGGCTAGAGTCTCGTTCGTTATCGGAATTAACCAGACAAATCGCTCCACCAACTAAGAACGGCCATGCACCACCACCCACCGAATCAAGAAAGAGCTATCAATCTGTCAATCCTTCCGGTGTCCGGGCCTGGTGAGGTTTCCCGTGTTGAGTCAAATTAAGCCGCAGGCTCCACTCCTGGTGGTGCCCTTCCGTCAATTCCTTTAAGTTTCAGCTTTGCAACCATACTTCCCCCGGAACCCAAAAGCTTTGGTTTCCCGGAGGCTGCCCGCCGAGTCATCGGAGGAACTGCGGCGGATCGCTGGCTGGCATCGTTTATGGTTAGAACTAGGGCGGTATCTGATCGCCTTCGAACCTCTAACTTTCGTTCTTGATTAATGAAAACATACTTGGCAAATGCTTTCGCTTCTGTTCGTCTTGCGACGATCCAAGAATTTCACCTCTAACGTCGCAATACGAATGCCCCCGCCTGTCCCTATTAATCATTACCTCGGGTTCCGAAAACCAACAAAATAGAACCGAGGTCCTATTCCATTATTCCATGCACACAGTATTCAGGCGGGCTTGCCTGCTTTAAGCACTCTAATTTGTTCAAAGTAAACGTGCCGGCCCACCTCGACACTCGGTAAAGAGCACCGCGGTAGGATTTCAACGGGGTCCGCCTCGGGACGCACGGGCACGCACGAGGCGGCCGCGCGCCTTCGGCTCGCCCCACCGGCAGGACGTCCCACGATACATGCCAGTTAAACACCGACGGGCGGTGAACCAACAGCGTGGGACACAAATCCAACTACGAGCTTTTTAACCGCAACAACTTTAATATACGCTATTGGAGCTGGAATTACCGCGGCTGCTGGCACCAGACTTGCCCTCCAATAGATACTCGTTAAAGGATTTAAAGTGTACTCATTCCGATTACGGGGCCTCGGATGAGTCCCGTATCGTTATTTTTCGTCACTACCTCCCCGTGCCGGGAGTGGGTAATTTGCGCGCCTGCTGCCTTCCTTGGATGTGGTAGCCGTTTCTCAGGCTCCCTCTCCGGAATCGAACCCTGATTCCCCGTTACCCGTTACAACCATGGTAGGCGCAGAACCTACCATCGACAGTTGATAAGGCAGACATTTGAAAGATGCGTCGCCGGTACGGAGACCGTGCGATCAGCCCAAAGTTATTCAGAGTCACCAAGGCAAACGGACCGGACGAGCCGACCGATTGGTTTTGATCTAATAAAAGCGTCCCTTCCATCTCTGGTCGGGACTCTGTTTGCATGTATTAGCTCTAGAATTACCACAGTTATCCAAGTAACGTGGGTACGATCTAAGGAACCATAACTGATTTAATGAGCCATTCGCGGTTTCACCTTAATGCGGCTTGTACTGAGACATGCATGGCTTAATCTTTGAGACAAGCATATGACTACTGGCAGGATCAACCAGGGAGCTGCCTTGCTTGCATAGCGTAGCAGCGAGGCCTGGCCGGGAGTGCATCCCGGCGGCCCGCGCGAACACGCAGTTCGCACCAGGAAGAAGAGTCCAGGAGGAGGCGGGGCTCCCCTGCACGATACACCTCGAAACCCTCTCAGGTCCCGGCGGCGCGCGGCGCCGGCCGAAGCACGTGGTCGGGTCCGAGAGAGGCGCAATCGCCCGGAGACAGGCGAGTAGACGAGTTCAGAAAACCCGTGCTCCCAACTGAGCTTGCCGCTGCCGGCAGAGGCCCGGGAGCGTGCTGTCGTGGCATTGCCGGCGGGAGGCAACACGGACGGCCGAGGCCGGCCGGAAGCTCCGGCGCCGGCGCCACAAGGGCGGGGCCGGGGCCCCGCCCCGTAGGCGGCGTGCAGAAGCGGGCGGGCGCGGCCGAGTCACCGGCCGCCGGCCGCGGTACAAGCCGCCGGCGAGAACCGCCGGGGCCACCGAGCCAGCAGCCGGAGTCGGGCCGCCGAACGCCGGGCGGCGGAGCAGCCCACACAGGCCGCAGCCGCCGCGCCGCGCTTCGCACAGCGCGCCCCGCCGCCGCCCCCACTCGCGGGGAGCCGCGCCGGCCGCGCGCCGCCGCGCGCCCCTCCCGCCCGCCGCGCGCCGCGCCAGGCCGCCGCCTCGGCGGCAGCGCGCCGGCGCCGCGCGGCCGGCGCGCGCGCCCGCGCCGCCCGCCCCACCGCCGCCGCGCGGGCCCCGCCCGCCGGCCGGCGTCGCCGCCCGCCCGCCGGCCCACCGTACCGGTCGCCACGCACTCTGGCAAGAAAGTGCACCACCGGGTGACCGTCGCACGCAATCGTACGAATCGCGTGTTGCGTCCCAGGGAGCAACCGGTAACGATAGGGCAACGACGCCAAACCAATTGCAGTGGGTCCCGTGGAGTTGGCAACCCTTTCTTTTCCTTTGTCCTTTCGGAGTTCTAGACGGATGCGCGACAGGTGCGGTGTGCAAAACGTAAATAGCTCTGCAACAGTTCGCCGACAAACATACGGAACATTCCCGCAGACCGTTGTGGTTGTTTGTTTCGCCTTCTCCGCCCGTTTGCGGTTCGTTTGTTTTTCCTTCATGGTCGTTTCTGTTCGTTTCTTGTTGGTTTCGCTACTGCGGTTGTTCCTGCTGTTTTTCCCTGCTCGTTTGTGGTGTTTGTTGCTGCCGTCGTTTACACACATAGTTCCGACCACAGTTGGAAGTCGCTCCCAAAGAGCTGTACAGGCAATGCTAATGACATTTGACTGTGCACACCACACGTCGTGCGGCGAATGCAATGATGGGGAATCCATTGACACGCCACTGTGACGGTCCGGGGTTCTCCGCACAAAACCGAAACACCTCTGGCGATCCTCGCCGGCGAACTGGTAGCAATTGACCACAAACCGGGGTCGTTTTGGAGTTGGCCTGACAGAACTATTTGCCCAACAGCGCAAACAGAGCTCGCAAAGCAATGTGGAATGCATCGTCACGTCACTGTACACCGGCACCATTGCCGTCGGGAAATCCGCATTGCCTTGGGGGCCTCTGTGTACATATACTGCACGTCTAGAGTGCATGTGAACATTGCCATCTAACCGCCCGAAGAGCACGAAACAAAAGAAACAAACGTGCGTTCACCACGGTGGGTATCCGAGTAGCCGTCTCATTCGTGCCCCTCACCCGGGACACATACACTTGCCGCACATTCAATGAGCGAGTACTGCCCACCGGAGACAAGAACCATTGCACATGCCCCAAGAGCTCGGGAGGGAAACAAAAGCGGGTCGAATTGTTGGAAGGAAACGGGTGCACAGTCCACGGTAGCTTGTCAATGGACACCCCATTATTGCAATTACCCCACAGGGTATAATCCGCACGGAACAATGCCATCCGGCCTACCTGTAGAACCCGTTGCCAGCTATTGGGAACTGCGGTCGGAACCATGTCCGTACAATTAGGCAAACGAGTATCCCGAGGGACACCAATTGTCGTGGCGATGTGTCGTAGTTTGCAGAACCGTGTAAACCGTGTACAGAGAACCCCCGAAACCGATGTACATCCGCCGAGAACTCTGAACGACATGTGCACGTTCCACAAAACGGGTGCCAGCGTCACAGGACCGTTGTCGTGGACGGGTAGCCGTGACCAGGATTGACGTGGCGAGGTTACGCGCGGTCGCGGTACGCCGCGGTAGGTTAGGGTTGCGTTAGGTTAGGTTAGGTTAGGTTAGGTTAGGCGAGGTTGGGTTAGGTTAGGCTACGTTGGGTTAGGTTAGGTCACGTTGGGTTAGGTTAGGTCACGTTAGGTTAGGTTAGGTTAGGTTAGGGTAGGTTAGGTTAGGCGACGCTACGCTAGGTTACGTTAGCGGAGGGCAGGGCAGGTGACGCGACGCGACGCCAGGCCGGGTCACGTCACGTCGCGTCGCAGCGCGCCGGGCGGCGCCCGCGGCCGCGCCCCGCCCCCCACACCAGCCGACGCCGGCCTGCGGAGGGCGGCGCGACGTGCGCGCGTGCGGGGCACAGCCGCGCGCCGGGGCCGCCCGCCCGACGGGCACCGGGCGCCGGGGCAGCGGCCGGCCGCGGCCCGGCCGAGGCGCCCAGGCCGGCGGCGCGGCGCGTGCGCCCCGCGGGGGCCGGTGGCGCTGCGCCGGGCCGGGCCGGAGTGGCGGCGGTCCGAGCGGCCGGCGGCCGGCGGGGGCGCGCGCCGCCGCCCCCGACCGAACCGAGCGGATAGGGACAGCGGGAAAGTCGGGGAGGGCGGCGAACGCGTCACGGCGCGGTCCCGGGGGGTGCCCACAGTGGAATGAGAGGGCGACCAGGGCCCGCCGTCCACCCGCGCGTGGCGCGAATTTCGGGGGTCGCCCGGCGGAGGAGGGCCGGCGACGGCGAGCCGGCGGCCGGAGGAGCGGGCGTGTGTTCGCGCGGCGACAAATGGACCGGCCGCCACCGTTTGTGTCCGCGAGCGCCAACCCGAACGCCGGAGGCCGGCGGCAGTGCGAGACGGGCGGGCAAATGGCACACGTACGGGAGCACCCGAAACGGCGCGCGCGCGGCAAGAAATACAAAGAGGGCGGGGGGGGGGGGGGGGGGGGGGGGGTGTGTGTGTGTGTGTGTGTGTGCGGCGGCACGGACACACACGCAAAAAAGGAACAGGTAACATGTGCATTACGACGCAAGGTCGGCAATACGCGTGCACGACAAGGTGCATCACCGGCCATTGGACGGGTACACGAACGGAGGACGTCCGTACAGAAGGAACGCAGACAGACGCGCGAGTGGGTGAGACCAGGAGCCCGGTTCCGCCCTCCCGCCGGCCCGTCGATGTGGTGCAGGGCGACGACGCGCCGTGGAGGAGCGGCCCGCGGCCGTCGCCAGCGTGTGCGGCGCCGAGGGCGCGACAGGTGGCGCTGCCGGCGACGGGTGCGCGGAACCGCCGATAGGTGGCGCCGGCGAGGGCACGGCGGGAGGCGGGCGGCCGTCGTGCGGCCGGCAGATGGCGGCACCGCGCCGAGGAGCCGGCCGGGTTAATGGCGGGGACGGCGGTGACGCCGCCACGTAGAGACCAATTGCGACGGGCGAACGAGGAGGCGCCGCCCCGGAGCGCAGGGGCGCGCCCGATCGCGTTGGGCGACACTCGCGTGGCGCGGCCGGGGGGGGTGGCCCGCACCCGGTTCACGGCCGACGTCGCCAGCGACTCGAGGGCGGAGGGTGCCGGACCTGCGACGTTGGCACGCCTGCGTCGGGAAGGCGTACATGTCGAGACAGACATGCAATTGGTGCGGAGGTCCGTGTACGAAAGGGAAACAGGTGCGCATAAATGCCGCCGAGAAGGTACACAAACGTACCGCAAAGGTTGGCGGGCTCCTCACGAGTGTCCGCCCAGTGGTGCAAACATAGTAGTAACTAGGTGGCAAGGAGGTCTACCGGAAGCCGTCGTGACATGTCGCCGTGCACACCGTACGTCGGCGGATAGACGCGGTGATGTGGAAGGTCCGTTGCGCGTTACTGCACACGCGGCACCGCGTGTCCGAGACAGGCACACCGTCATCTTGCGGCCCTGTGTACATACACCACAGTTGTAGAGGTCATGTGAAGATTCGTATGGTAACCGCCCGAGGGAAATACGTGTACAAACGCCGGACCGCGGTTATACGACGCGACGGGCATGGGAGGGAAGCATCAGTGGGGAAGGGCGTAAGGCAGGGTGCTAGCCTATCCCCGATGCTGTTCAGTGTGCACATCGAGCAGGCGGTGAAGGAAAGCACGGACGGCTCTGGGATAGGGAGTAACGTTCAGGGGGGCGACAGGACAACATTGCGTGTTGCCGATGGCAGTGTAATGCTGCCAGAGACAGCAAAGGACCTGGAAGAGCGGTTGAATGGAGTGGACAGTGTGTTGCGGGGAATGTATACAATGGACATTGACAAGAGCAAAACAAAAGTAATGGACGTGCGGTCGTCGAGGATGAGGCGACGCCGAAGGAGGTAGAGTGGGGAACGATACAATGTCGGCGGTAGATGCGTTTTGTTACGTGGGTAGGGAAATAACGGGCGATGGTCGCTGTACAGAGGACATAAAATGCAGAATGGCGATGGGAGGGAAAGCATTCCGGGAAGACGAGAAATGTGCTAACACCGAACAGTAATGTGCGTATGAGGAGGTCTTGTCGGAAAGCATTTGAGCGGAGAGGTGCCTTGTACGGACGTGACACGCGGACGACAGGCGGTGCGGACAGGGGGAGATTAGAGGCGTTTGAGATGTGGTGCCACAGAAGCATGCCAATGCTTAGGTGGGTAGCTCGCATAGCCAATGAAGAGGTACTGGACAGACCCGTGGCCAAAAGAGGGGATCGCAGACATCGAGGAATCGTGCATGTAGCACCGGGGGGGGGGAGGTGTGTGGGGGTACAAATCGCAGAGGGCGACCGAGAGACGCGTATAGTATGCCGATTCACGTGGATGTGGGGTGCCGTTCCCATGAGGAGATGAAAAGGCCTGCTCAGGACAGAGACTAGGGTGGAGAGCTGCATCAAAGCAGACCCCGGACCGAGCAGCATAATGCGAATAACATTAACCGCCCGGGACAAAGAGTATGGTGACATTTGCCGATACCGGATAGGCCGTCGCACGTGTGCCCCGTAACCGGGAAAGATACACGATCCGCAGGCCGTGACGGGTATTCCACCCGCTGCACATGCAATGTGTCGTTTGTACGCCCGACCGGGTACCGCGCATCGTAAACACGAACCGTTGCGCATGCCCCGGGAGCCCGCGAACAAAAGGGTCCCATCGTGGGGAGAAAGGTACAGCGGTAGAGCAGACGGGCGCAAATGCCACGGTAGCATGTGCGTGGACACCCCATTACGGGAGGTATCGCGTGAGGTGTAATGTGCACGGAGGATGTCCGCCAAGAGCCGGTCGACAGCCATTTTGGAACCGTGGGCCGAGCCATGTCGGTGCGCGTTGTCCCTGTACCGGTACCGGTGGTCGGTGTTCAGAACAATAGCGGGCCCGTGCACCGACACGTTGTCCTGCCCCCGACATTATCAGGGAAGGCCTGGTATTTGGACATCATTGCGGCATGGGGCGACAGTTGTCGATGAACGTGCGAGACGGGAACCGTTACGAACAGCACTGTCAACCGGTTGCGCACGACGGAGGACACCCTTGCGTTGTACGACATAGCGATAGCATGTAGCAGACGGGGGCCGTACGGTATTGTGTCGGAGGTGGCCGCAATCACGTACATGCAGGTAAGTGTATGTGACGTGCGCGTACCGTACATGTACAAATACGGCCCCACCCAGCACGTACATTGGCGCGTATGAATGTGTAGTAATGGGTCTGCCCTATCCTCCCGCCGCCCGTAATGTCTGTGGCAGCCGCGGTGAATCACCGCAACAATGGATGGCATCGGTGATGGGTAAGAGTGAATGGCGACATGTCGTGTAGCCCGCCGGTCGTGTGTACACACGTATTCCACAACATTGCCGTTTACCGGCCATAGATCCCGCAGGCGACGCCCGTGTACATGTCCAGACGTCCAGACGTACGTAACATTCCCATCCGACGTGTGCCACGTCGCCGACCGCACCGTACTGTGTGCTACACGGCCCGTAGTCCCATGTCGACGAACCGCCGTCCACTGCTCTGCGAGCGGGTACCACATCATTAACATCCCATGTACAGCCAAACGCCAGCCGCCGGTGGATCGACCGCGAAAGGTACCTGCCCGTCGAGCCGTTGCGTCACGTTCTGCCTGCACAGCACTCCACCGTGAGGTGGCGTACCGCTGCAGTGCAATGCGTGTAATGCGTGTCCCCGCACGTTACTGATTGGGCTCTTCCATGGCCTCTAACGCCACACCACCTCCCTCCGTAGATGTGCCAATCGCACACGTTCATAGCCAGGCTGCAACACTATACCAGTTACACACGTTTGCAGATCAGATGAGATTAATCATTTGTTCCGTAGACCCAAATTGAGGGGATCCTCGTGGATGTGGGACATGTCAGGAAACAAAATGTACAGGTTGCATAACAAATAATACCGACAATGTAAATACAGATACATAGGTGTTTAAGGTCGTTCCTTTAGGGTTGTCTTGTGATCGTGTAATAGTACTGATGTAGTATGTGTGCATGCGGCACGCGGTACAAGGTAGAAGGTCACTAACGGAGTAGAAGGGGGTGGCCACTAGAAGGTCGTTTAGGTTCCTCTTCAACTGACCTGTATTTGTAGCTAAAGTGTTTGTACTTGATGGTAAAGTATGGGAAATGTGTGTTCCTGAGTAGTGGACCCCTTTGTGAACGGAAGTAGGTGCTTTTAAGGCCCTGTGTAGACCATTGTTGTTTCTAGTATTGTATGTGTGAACCGAGCTGTTTGTTGGGAAAAGGGATATATTATTTATGACAAATGCCATTAAGGAATAAATACACTGAGAGGCGGTAGTTAATATACCCAGTTCTTTGAAGAGGCTTCTACAAGACGTCCGTGAATGTACGCCACAAATAATACGTAGTACACGTTTGTGGGCTCTGAAGACGGGTGACCGGCGTGAGGGGTTACCCCACAAGTATTATACCATGTGACATCAAGGAATGAAAGTAAGCAAAGTATGCGCGCGTTGGTATTCGTATGTCCGACACCACCCGTATTGGAAATACAGAGTTGTTGAGTCGTTTCGGCAGTTCTGTGGCGTGCCCCTCCCAACTAAATGTATTACCAAGCTGTAGTCCCAGGCATTTAATTCTGTCAACGGCCTGCATCCGCTCTGCGTCATATTCAATGCATGCGCTGTCGGGAAATCTCTTACATGTTCTGAACCGCAGGTGGTGCGTCGTTGCAAAGTGTAATGACGATGAGTTGGATGTAAACCATGTAGCGATGTTCATGGAATTATCATTAGCAGACGTTTCGATCACCATACGTGACGTACTCGTCATTGCAA
>JAOYRU010001754.1:12500-22500 GCA_026315105.1 Locusta migratoria | reverse complement strand
TCACCTACGGAAACCTTGTTACGACTTTTACTTCCTCTAAATGATCAAGTTTGGTCATCTTTCCGGTAGCATCGGCAACGACAGAGTCGATGCCGCGTACCAGTCCGAAGACCTCACTAAATCATTCAATCGGTAGTAGCGACGGGCGGTGTGTACAAAGGGCAGGGACGTAATCAACGCGAGCTTATGACTCGCGCTTACTGGGAATTCCTCGTTCATGGGGAACAATTGCAAGCCCCAATCCCTAGCACGAAGGAGGTTCAGCGGGTTACCCCGACCTTTCGGCCTAGGAAGACACGCTGATTCCTTCAGTGTAGCGCGCGTGCGGCCCAGAACATCTAAGGGCATCACAGACCTGTTATTGCTCAATCTCGTGCGGCTAGAAGCCGCCTGTCCCTCTAAGAAGAAAAGTAATCGCTGACAGCACGAAGGATGTCACGCGACTAGTTAGCAGGCTAGAGTCTCGTTCGTTATCGGAATTAACCAGACAAATCGCTCCACCAACTAAGAACGGCCATGCACCACCACCCACC
Source organism: Locusta migratoria (assembly GCA_026315105.1). Taxonomy (NCBI): domain Eukaryota; kingdom Metazoa; phylum Arthropoda; class Insecta; order Orthoptera; family Acrididae; genus Locusta; species Locusta migratoria. The sequence goes on along the minus strand of JAOYRU010001754.1, from coordinate 21,967 downwards.
GAATCAAGAAAGAGCTATCAATCTGTCAATCCTTCCGGTGTCCGGGCCTGGTGAGGTTTCCCGTGTTGAGTCAAATTAAGCCGCAGGCTCCACTCCTGGTGGTGCCCTTCCGTCAATTCCTTTAAGTTTCAGCTTTGCAACCATACTTCCCCCGGAACCCAAAAGCTTTGGTTTCCCGGAGGCTGCCCGCCGAGTCATCGGAGGAACTGCGGCGGATCGCTGGCTGGCATCGTTTATGGTTAGAACTAGGGCGGTATCTGATCGCCTTCGAACCTCTAACTTTCGTTCTTGATTAATGAAAACATACTTGGCAAATGCTTTCGCTTCTGTTCGTCTTGCGACGATCCAAGAATTTCACCTCTAACGTCGCAATACGAATGCCCCCGCCTGTCCCTATTAATCATTACCTCGGGTTCCGAAAACCAACAAAATAGAACCGAGGTCCTATTCCATTATTCCATGCACACAGTATTCAGGCGGGCTTGCCTGCTTTAAGCACTCTAATTTGTTCAAAGTAAACGTGCCGGCCCACCTCGACACTCGGTAAAGAGCACCGCGGTAGGATTTCAACGGGGTCCGCCTCGGGACGCACGGGCACGCACGAGGCGGCCGCGCGCCTTCGGCTCGCCCCACCGGCAGGACGTCCCACGATACATGCCAGTTAAACACCGACGGGCGGTGAACCAACAGCGTGGGACACAAATCCAACTACGAGCTTTTTAACCGCAACAACTTTAATATACGCTATTGGAGCTGGAATTACCGCGGCTGCTGGCACCAGACTTGCCCTCCAATAGATACTCGTTAAAGGATTTAAAGTGTACTCATTCCGATTACGGGGCCTCGGATGAGTCCCGTATCGTTATTTTTCGTCACTACCTCCCCGTGCCGGGAGTGGGTAATTTGCGCGCCTGCTGCCTTCCTTGGATGTGGTAGCCGTTTCTCAGGCTCCCTCTCCGGAATCGAACCCTGATTCCCCGTTACCCGTTACAACCATGGTAGGCGCAGAACCTACCATCGACAGTTGATAAGGCAGACATTTGAAAGATGCGTCGCCGGTACGGAGACCGTGCGATCAGCCCAAAGTTATTCAGAGTCACCAAGGCAAACGGACCGGACGAGCCGACCGATTGGTTTTGATCTAATAAAAGCGTCCCTTCCATCTCTGGTCGGGACTCTGTTTGCATGTATTAGCTCTAGAATTACCACAGTTATCCAAGTAACGTGGGTACGATCTAAGGAACCATAACTGATTTAATGAGCCATTCGCGGTTTCACCTTAATGCGGCTTGTACTGAGACATGCATGGCTTAATCTTTGAGACAAGCATATGACTACTGGCAGGATCAACCAGGGAGCTGCCTTGCTTGCATAGCGTAGCAGCGAGGCCTGGCCGGGAGTGCATCCCGGCGGCCCGCGCGAACACGCAGTTCGCACCAGGAAGAAGAGTCCAGGAGGAGGCGGGGCTCCCCTGCACGATACACCTCGAAACCCTCTCAGGTCCCGGCGGCGCGCGGCGCCGGCCGAAGCACGTGGTCGGGTCCGAGAGAGGCGCAATCGCCCGGAGACAGGCGAGTAGACGAGTTCAGAAAACCCGTGCTCCCAACTGAGCTTGCCGCTGCCGGCAGAGGCCCGGGAGCGTGCTGTCGTGGCATTGCCGGCGGGAGGCAACACGGACGGCCGAGGCCGGCCGGAAGCTCCGGCGCCGGCGCCACAAGGGCGGGGCCGGGGCCCCGCCCCGTAGGCGGCGTGCAGAAGCGGGCGGGCGCGGCCGAGTCACCGGCCGCCGGCCGCGGTACAAGCCGCCGGCGAGAACCGCCGGGGCCACCGAGCCAGCAGCCGGAGTCGGGCCGCCGAACGCCGGGCGGCGGAGCAGCCCACACAGGCCGCAGCCGCCGCGCCGCGCTTCGCACAGCGCGCCCCGCCGCCGCCCCCACTCGCGGGGAGCCGCGCCGGCCGCGCGCCGCCGCGCGCCCCTCCCGCCCGCCGCGCGCCGCGCCAGGCCGCCGCCTCGGCGGCAGCGCGCCGGCGCCGCGCGGCCGGCGCGCGCGCCCGCGCCGCCCGCCCCACCGCCGCCGCGCGGGCCCCGCCCGCCGGCCGGCGTCGCCGCCCGCCCGCCGGCCCACCGTACCGGTCGCCACGCACTCTGGCAAGAAAGTGCACCACCGGGTGACCGTCGCACGCAATCGTACGAATCGCGTGTTGCGTCCCAGGGAGCAACCGGTAACGATAGGGCAACGACGCCAAACCCATTGCAGTGGGTCCCGTGGAGTTGGCAACCCTTTCTTTTCCTTTGTCCTTTCGGAGTTCTAGACGGATGCGCGACAGGTGCGGTGTGCAAAACGTAAATAGCTCTGCAACAGTTCGCCGACAAACATACGGAACATTCCCGCAGACCGTTGTGGTTGTTTGTTTCGCCTTCTCCGCCCGTTTGCGGTTCGTTTGTTTTTCCTTCATGGTCGTTTCTGTTCGTTTCTTGTTGGTTTCGCTACTGCGGTTGTTCCTGCTGTTTTTCCCTGCTCGTTTGTGGTGTTTGTTGCTGCCGTCGTTTACACACATAGTTCCGACCACAGTTGGAAGTCGCTCCCAAAGAGCTGTACAGGCAATGCTAATGACATTTGACTGTGCACACCACACGTCGTGCGGCGAATGCAATGATGGGGAATCCATTGACACGCCACTGTGACGGTCCGGGGTTCTCCGCACAAAACCGAAACACCTCTGGCGATCCTCGCCGGCGAACTGGTAGCAATTGACCACAAACCGGGGTCGTTTTGGAGTTGGCCTGACAGAACTATTTGCCCAACAGCGCAAACAGAGCTCGCAAAGCAATGTGGAATGCATCGTCACGTCACTGTACACCGGCACCATTGCCGTCGGGAAATCCGCATTGCCTTGGGGGCCTCTGTGTACATATACTGCACGTCTAGAGTGCATGTGAACATTGCCATCTAACCGCCCGAAGAGCACGAAACAAAAGAAACAAACGTGCGTTCACCACGGTGGGTATCCGAGTAGCCGTCTCATTCGTGCCCCTCACCCGGGACACATACACTTGCCGCACATTCAATGAGCGAGTACTGCCCACCGGAGACAAGAACCATTGCACATGCCCCAAGAGCTCGGGAGGGAAACAAAAGCGGGTCGAATTGTTGGAAGGAAACGGGTGCACAGTCCACGGTAGCTTGTCAATGGACACCCCATTATTGCAATTACCCCACAGGGTATAATCCGCACGGAACAATGCCATCCGGCCTACCTGTAGAACCCGTTGCCAGCTATTGGGAACTGCGGTCGGAACCATGTCCGTACAATTAGGCAAACGAGTATCCCGAGGGACACCAATTGTCGTGGCGATGTGTCGTAGTTTGCAGAACCGTGTAAACCGTGTACAGAGAACCCCCGAAACCGATGTACATCCGCCGAGAACTCTGAACGACATGTGCACGTTCCACAAAACGGGTGCCAGCGTCACAGGACCGTTGTCGTGGACGGGTAGCCGTGACCAGGATTGACGTGGCGAGGTTACGCGCGGTCGCGGTACGCCGCGGTAGGTTAGGGTTGCGTTAGGTTAGGTTAGGTTAGGTTAGGTTAGGCGAGGTTGGGTTAGGTTAGGCTACGTTGGGTTAGGTTAGGTCACGTTGGGTTAGGTTAGGTCACGTTAGGTTAGGTTAGGTTAGGTTAGGGTAGGTTAGGTTAGGCGACGCTACGCTAGGTTACGTTAGCGGAGGGCAGGGCAGGTGACGCGACGCGACGCCAGGCCGGGTCACGTCACGTCGCGTCGCAGCGCGCCGGGCGGCGCCCGCGGCCGCGCCCCGCCCCCCACACCAGCCGACGCCGGCCTGCGGAGGGCGGCGCGACGTGCGCGCGTGCGGGGCACAGCCGCGCGCCGGGGCCGCCCGCCCGACGGGCACCGGGCGCCGGGGCAGCGGCCGGCCGCGGCCCGGCCGAGGCGCCCAGGCCGGCGGCGCGGCGCGTGCGCCCCGCGGGGGCCGGTGGCGCTGCGCCGGGCCGGGCCGGAGTGGCGGCGGTCCGAGCGGCCGGCGGCCGGCGGGGGCGCGCGCCGCCGCCCCCGACCGAACCGAGCGGATAGGGACAGCGGGAAAGTCGGGGAGGGCGGCGAACGCGTCACGGCGCGGTCCCGGGGGGTGCCCACAGTGGAATGAGAGGGCGACCAGGGCCCGCCGTCCACCCGCGCGTGGCGCGAATTTCGGGGGTCGCCCGGCGGAGGAGGGCCGGCGACGGCGAGCCGGCGGCCGGAGGAGCGGGCGTGTGTTCGCGCGGCGACAAATGGACCGGCCGCCACCGTTTGTGTCCGCGAGCGCCAACCCGAACGCCGGAGGCCGGCGGCAGTGCGAGACGGGCGGGCAAATGGCACACGTACGGGAGCACCCGAAACGGCGCGCGCGCGGCAAGAAATACAAAGAGGGCGGGGGGGGGGGGGGGGGGGGGGGGTGTGTGTGTGTGTGTGCGGCGGCACGGACACACACGCAAAAAAGGAACAGGTAACATGTGCATTACGACGCAAGGTCGGCAATACGCGTGCACGACAAGGTGCATCACCGGCCATTGGACGGGTACACGAACGGAGGACGTCCGTACAGAAGGAACGCAGACAGACGCGCGAGTGGGTGAGACCAGGAGCCCGGTTCCGCCCTCCCGCCGGCCCGTCGATGTGGTGCAGGGCGACGACGCGCCGTGGAGGAGCGGCCCGCGGCCGTCGCCAGCGTGTGCGGCGCCGAGGGCGCGACAGGTGGCGCTGCCGGCGACGGGTGCGCGGAACCGCCGATAGGTGGCGCCGGCGAGGGCACGGCGGGAGGCGGGCGGCCGTCGTGCGGCCGGCAGATGGCGGCACCGCGCCGAGGAGCCGGCCGGGTTAATGGCGGGGACGGCGGTGACGCCGCCACGTAGAGACCAATTGCGACGGGCGAACGAGGAGGCGCCGCCCCGGAGCGCAGGGGCGCGCCCGATCGCGTTGGGCGACACTCGCGTGGCGCGGCCGGGGGGGGTGGCCCGCACCCGGTTCACGGCCGACGTCGCCAGCGACTCGAGGGCGGAGGGTGCCGGACCTGCGACGTTGGCACGCCTGCGTCGGGAAGGCGTACATGTCGAGACAGACATGCAATTGGTGCGGAGGTCCGTGTACGAAAGGGAAACAGGTGCGCATAAATGCCGCCGAGAAGGTACACAAACGTACCGCAAAGGTTGGCGGGCTCCTCACGAGTGTCCGCCCAGTGGTGCAAACATAGTAGTAACTAGGTGGCAAGGAGGTCTACCGGAAGCCGTCGTGACATGTCGCCGTGCACACCGTACGTCGGCGGATAGACGCGGTGATGTGGAAGGTCCGTTGCGCGTTACTGCACACGCGGCACCGCGTGTCCGAGACAGGCACACCGTCATCTTGCGGCCCTGTGTACATACACCACAGTTGTAGAGGTCATGTGAAGATTCGTATGGTAACCGCCCGAGGGAAATACGTGTACAAACGCCGGACCGCGGTTATACGACGCGACGGGCATGGGAGGGAAGCATCAGTGGGGAAGGGCGTAAGGCAGGGTGCTAGCCTATCCCCGATGCTGTTCAGTGTGCACATCGAGCAGGCGGTGAAGGAAAGCACGGACGGCTCTGGGATAGGGAGTAACGTTCAGGGGGGCGACAGGACAACATTGCGTGTTGCCGATGGCAGTGTAATGCTGCCAGAGACAGCAAAGGACCTGGAAGAGCGGTTGAATGGAGTGGACAGTGTGTTGCGGGGAATGTATACAATGGACATTGACAAGAGCAAAACAAAAGTAATGGACGTGCGGTCGTCGAGGATGAGGCGACGCCGAAGGAGGTAGAGTGGGGAACGATACAATGTCGGCGGTAGATGCGTTTTGTTACGTGGGTAGGGAAATAACGGGCGATGGTCGCGGTACAGAGGACATAAAATGCAGAATGGCGATGGGAGGGAAAGCATTCCGGGAAGACGAGAAATGTGCTAACACCGAACAGTAATGTGCGTATGAGGAGGTCTTGTCGGAAAGCATTTGAGCGGAGAGGTGCCTTGTACGGACGTGACACGCGGACGACAGGCGGTGCGGACAGGGGGAGATTAGAGGCGTTTGAGATGTGGTGCCACAGAAGCATGCCAATGCTTAGGTGGGTAGCTCGCATAGCCAATGAAGAGGTACTGGACAGACCCGTGGCCAAAAGAGGGGATCGCAGACATCGAGGAATCGTGCATGTAGCACCGGGGGGGGGGAGGTGTGTGGGGGTACAAATCGCAGAGGGCGACCGAGAGACGCGTATAGTATGCCGATTCACGTGGATGTGGGGTGCCGTTCCCATGAGGAGATGAAAAGGCCTGCTCAGGACAGAGACTAGGGTGGAGAGCTGCATCAAAGCAGACCCCGGACCGAGCAGCATAATGCGAATAACATTAACCGCCCGGGACAAAGAGTATGGTGACATTTGCCGATACCGGATAGGCCGTCGCACGTGTGCCCCGTAACCGGGAAAGATACACGATCCGCAGGCCGTGACGGGTATTCCACCCGCTGCACATGCAATGTGTCGTTTGTACGCCCGACCGGGTACCGCGCATCGTAAACACGAACCGTTGCGCATGCCCCGGGAGCCCGCGAACAAAAGGGTCCCATCGTGGGGAGAAAGGTACAGCGGTAGAGCAGACGGGCGCAAATGCCACGGTAGCATGTGCGTGGACACCCCATTACGGGAGGTATCGCGTGAGGTGTAATGTGCACGGAGGATGTCCGCCAAGAGCCGGTCGACAGCCATTTTGGAACCGTGGGCCGAGCCATGTCGGTGCGCGTTGTCCCTGTACCGGTACCGGTGGTCGGTGTTCAGAACAATAGCGGGCCCGTGCACCGACACGTTGTCCTGCCCCCGACATTATCAGGGAAGGCCTGGTATTTGGACATCATTGCGGCATGGGGCGACAGTTGTCGATGAACGTGCGAGACGGGAACCGTTACGAACAGCACTGTCAACCGGTTGCGCACGACGGAGGACACCCTTGCGTTGTACGACATAGCGATAGCATGTAGCAGACGGGGGCCGTACGGTATTGTGTCGGAGGTGGCCGCAATCACGTACATGCAGGTAAGTGTATGTGACGTGCGCGTACCGTACATGTACAAATACGGCCCCACCCAGCACGTACATTGGCGCGTATGAATGTGTAGTAATGGGTCTGCCCTATCCTCCCGCCGCCCGTAATGTCTGTGGCAGCCGCGGTGAATCACCGCAACAATGGATGGCATCGGTGATGGGTAAGAGTGAATGGCGACATGTCGTGTAGCCCGCCGGTCGTGTGTACACACGTATTCCACAACATTGCCGTTTACCGGCCATAGATCCCGCAGGCGACGCCCGTGTACATGTCCAGACGTCCAGACGTACGTAACATTCCCATCCGACGTGTGCCACGTCGCCGACCGCACCGTACTGTGTGCTACACGGCCCGTAGTCCCATGTCGACGAACCGCCGTCCACTGCTCTGCGAGCGGGTACCACATCATTAACATCCCATGTACAGCCAAACGCCAGCCGCCGGTGGATCGACCGCGAAAGGTACCTGCCCGTCGAGCCGTTGCGTCACGTTCTGCCTGCACAGCACTCCACCGTGAGGTGGCGTACCGCTGCAGTGCAATGCGTGTAATGCGTGTCCCCGCACGTTACTGATTGGGCTCTTCCATGGCCTCTAACGCCACACCACCTCCCTCCGTAGATGTGCCAATCGCACACGTTCATAGCCAGGCTGCAACACTATACCAGTTACACACGTTTGCAGATCAGATGAGATTAATCATTTGTTCCGTAGACCCAAATTGAGGGGATCCTCGTGGATGTGGGACATGTCAGGAAACAAAATGTACAGGTTGCATAACAAATAATACCGACAATGTAAATACAGATACATAGGTGTTTAAGGTCGTTCCTTTAGGGTTGTCTTGTGATCGTGTAATAGTACTGATGTAGTATGTGTGCATGCGGCACGCGGTACAAGGTAGAAGGTCACTAACGGAGTAGAAGGGGGTGGCCACTAGAAGGTCGTTTAGGTTCCTCTTCAACTGACCTGTATTTGTAGCTAAAGTGTTTGTACTTGATGGTAAAGTATGGGAAATGTGTGTTCCTGAGTAGTGGACCCCTTTGTGAACGGAAGTAGGTGCTTTTAAGGCCCTGTGTAGACCATTGTTGTTTCTAGTATTGTATGTGTGAACCGAGCTGTTTGTTGGGAAAAGGGATATATTATTTATGACAAATGCCATTAAGGAATAAATACACTGAGAGGCGGTAGTTAATATACCCAGTTCTTTGAAGAGGCTTCTACAAGACGTCCGTGAATGTACGCCACAAATAATACGTAGTACACGTTTGTGGGCTCTGAAGACGGGTGACCGGCGTGAGGGGTTACCCCACAAGTATTATACCATGTGACATCAAGGAATGAAAGTAAGCAAAGTATGCGCGCGTTGGTATTCGTATGTCCGACACCACCCGTATTGGAAATACAGAGTTGTTGAGTCGTTTCGGCAGTTCTGTGGCGTGCCCCTCCCAACTAAATGTATTACCAAGCTGTAGTCCCAGGCATTTAATTCTGTCAACGGCCTGCATCCGCTCTGCGTCATATTCAATGCATGCGCTGTCGGGAAATCTCTTACATGTTCTGAACCGCAGGTGGTGCGTCGTTGCAAAGTGTAATGACGATGAGTTGGATGTAAACCATGTAGCGATGTTCATGGAATTATCATTAGCAGACGTTTCGATCACCATACGTGACGTACTCGTCATTGCAATACGTGTATCGCCTGCAGACAAACCGAACTCCGCCCCCGGTAGTGTAACCGATGGGAGATCATTAACGTGCACACGAAAAAGCAATGGCCCTCAGATGGGTCCCTGTGGGACACCACATGTAGTTGCGTCCCAACCCGATGATGACTGTTGGCCCAATTCACCAGTCGCCTGCACCGACACCCTTCGATTCCTGTTGGTGAGGTACGACTCGAACCATTTGGCGGCGTTTCCCGTGACCCCATAGAATCCTAATGTACGTAAAAGGATGTTATGGTGCAACACAATCAAATGCCTTTGACAACCCACAGACAATACCTGCTGCTTGCAATGTATCGTCTAATGAGGTACGTACGTTCGCACCGAAGGTGTAAACAGCCTCCTCAATATCGGAACCTTTCAGAAATCCAAACTGCGATCTAGACAATATGCCATTTGTGGTGAAGTGGGTGAGAAGCCGCCTGTACATTACCTTTCCTATAATGTGTGGGAATGCTGGCAAAAGTGAAATGGGTCTGTAGTTTGATGGTATCTCTGTACCCCCCTTCGTGACGAGAGGTCGAATGTCTGCAGCTGTTAGCCAATCAGGAAACGTTCCCGTTAAAACAGACGGGATACACAAATAACCTGGGATTGTGCTACGTCCACAGGAACACGCGTTACGTAAC